>JAVJIF010032140.1:0-223441 GCA_038442645.1 Agave tequilana | reverse complement strand
TGATTAGTGTATTTTGATGATTACAAAACATATTAGTTATTTGTACTAATAACATTTGTTGTTTAAGTGTGTTTCAGATTTCTATTCATTCTAGAAGTCTTCTCTCACAAATACAAGGATTTGGACTCAAGTCAACTCCAATTGGGCTCAAGGAACAAGTGTTGAAGATTATATGAAGAAGCCTATTGAAGATCTTGAAGTCCTTAGAAACATTGTAAGAAATAGAATGTTAAAGTTTGAGTATATGAAATTTGGCTCTAGGATTTGCACACACACTTGTTTCATATATTTCCTATGTTTTGAAAATGGTTATTTCTAAGTTTTATGCCTTAGTTTATATATACATGTACCAAAAGCTTTATATCTTGAAAATCTTGTATAAAACATGTGTATAAACTATTTTCTGCATAATACTTAGCTATATGTATTTTTAAAATATTTCTCAAAATTTTTCTAACTCAAAAACAGCCCAGTTTTTCTGTTTCAGGCAACTCCGGCCGACCGGCCCGGTCGACCGGCGATGTGTCTGGACATGCACTGTTTGTGCATGTCTGTCGGTCGACCGGACCGGTCGACCGACGGAGAGCAAATTGCTCACAGTTTGTTTCGGTCGACCGGACCGGTCGACCGGAAGAAGGAAACTGTGTTTCCTCTTTTGGGACGGTCGACCGGACCGGTCGACCGAGAGCCAACGGCTCTTTGCAGCTGGCCTTGCGGTCGACCGGACCGGTCGACCGCCAAGCCTGCTATAGCCTAACGGCTCTTTCCTCTTTGGGCTATTCTGAAAAACTGTTTTTGTTTTCAGCTTTAACAGATTTTTGGAGAGTTGTTGGGGAGCTTTTTCAGAGAAAATAAGACCAAAGAAATTGTTTTTAACCTATTTTTAACCCTATAAATAGAGGAGAAGTCTCTCTTTCATATACTAAGAAAAATCCTCAAGTTTGTGTTGTTTTCAAAAGAGAAAAGAAAAGAGTTTAAAGCTTTCATTCCAATTCTTTTTGAGCTTGTTTTTCAGTTGTGTTTGATTACTAATATCACTCTACAACTGAAGTTTTTCTCACCACACTTCATAGAGCCAAAAATCCTATACTCATTCTATAGTGAAGTTGTAATTGAAGTGAGAGTGTTTGTAAAAGAGTTTGAGAAATAGTGTAGTGATCTTGTTGTGATCACTTTGTTCTTGTAATCCTTTCCTTGTGGAGCAACCTCTTCGGTAGAGGTCCTTTGTACTCGGTGGAGCTCGGTGCTCGGTCTTCGGTAGACCAAATTGTAAAGGCGTCCTCGGTGGATAGTGGAAACCCTTCACGGAGGTGAAGGCGGGGAGTAGAGCGGTGGCTCGAACCTCGAAACAAATCACTTTGTTTGCGATTGCCTTTGCGTCTAATTCTTGCTTTACTTTTCAATAGCTCCTTATTGCTTTCTATTGCATACTTGTGATATTGTTTAATTCTCTTGTGCTACTATTTGCTTGCTTGTAATTCTTGCCATATATCATTGTGTTTGCATCATTCTTCATATCATCCATTTCATACTTGTGTGTGCCAATCCCGTACTCATCCAACAAGAGCTTCACATAGCGCCTCAACCCATATCAAGGGGAATCAAGAGGAGTTTAGTCCAGAGCCTCGCAAGAGGAATTCGGCTACACTTGTTGAATTGTACTAAGTTGAGCCTCACTTGTTTTAGGTTCCGCATTTAGAGAGTTAAAATTTTTAAGATTAGCAATCACACCTATTCACCCCCCCTCTAGGTGTTTTTCAATTGGTATCAGAGCTTGGACTCTAGGATTTGGTTTAACAACCTTAGAGAAGATCCTAATTTGCTAATCATTTCATTCATATTCATATAGTAAAAATGGCCGATGGAATTAAGACCCCTCCTAAGTTTGATGGACTTAACTTTCCCATATGGAAAGTTAAGATGACCGTGTTTTTGCAATCTCTAGGTAGCCGAGTTGCAAAAGCCGTGACTAAGTCCTTTAGTGTACCCCCCGGTGACGAATCCACTTGGTCCGAAATAGAGACTAAGGAATTCGATGCCAATGCCAAAGCTCACTATGCACTTCTACAAGCCCTTAATGATGATGACATTTCTAGGGTTATTCATTGCAAATCCGCATATGAGATTTGGTCACACTTGATAGTCACACATGAGGGGACCTCACAAGTAAAGAAGGCTAAGATTGACCTTCTTCGGTCCCAATATGAAACATTTAGCATGCAAGAAAATGAAACCATAGATGATATGGTTACAAGATTTACCAAGATTACTAATGGACTCTCTTCTTTAGGTGAAGATATCAACAATGATCAAAGAGTAAGGAAGATCATCCGTGCACTTCCTCCTTCATGGGAAGTTAAAGCAACAACCTTGAAGGAACTCAACGACAATGAAGAGATGGAGCTTATAGGTCTCATTGGGAACCTCAAAACCCATGAGATGGAAAGGAAAGCAAGGGAGGATATGGCTCCTTCCAAAAAGAAGACTATCGCCTTCAAGAGTCAAGCTACACACTCCGATGAAGACGATGAAGAAGAAGATGATGAGGAGCTCTCACTCCTTGTTAAGAATGTCCGGAGGATGTACAACAAGGCGAAGTACCAAGGTAGAAGAAGATGGCAAGGAGGCAAAGAAGAAAGAAGGATCACTTGTTTCAATTGCCAAAAGCCCGGACACATTGTTGCGGAGTGTCCGGACAAAGCTAAGCCCTCCACTTCAAAGAAGCCTTACAAGAAGAAGGCTATGAAGGCAACTTGGGATTCGGAGACCGAATCCGAGGAAGAAATAGACACCGCCAACATGTGCTTCATGGCTAATGAAGGCACAAGCAAGGTAACCTCTTCCCCTTCTCATGATAATGAACTTTCTATGGATGTGTTAGAAGAGGCTTTTGTTGAGTTGTCACAAAACTATGATTTCTTAAAGAAAAAGTATCTTAAAATGAAAAAGGATAATGAATCTTTAAGTCTTCAAGTTTTTACTCTTACAAAGAAAAAGATGATTTGGTTTCCACTTTGGCCACTACCAAAAATGATTTTGAAAAATATAAGATTTCTTGCAAAGGTAAGGCCCCACTAATTGATTCAAATGAAGTTTCTATGCTTAAGGAAAGATTAGACTCATTAAGTGTTGTTTTGAAAGATTGTGAGTTTAACAAGAAGAAAATTGAGGCTATGTTTCCTAAGAAACAAGCCCCAAAGAAAAATGCTCATGCTCATGTTCATGTTCATGCTACACAACCTAAACAACATGGCAAAACCCCAAAACATGCTCACACTACACATACACATCATGCATTCATGTATGGTAGAGTGTTCTCATGTTCACATTGTGGACGGAAAGGGCACTTAGCCAATTTTTGCTATGATAGATTAAACGTATCACGTCATAATGTTTGGGTTCGAGGCACTAACTTTAAAGGACCCAAGAAAGTTTGGGTACCAAAATCAACAATTATGTTAAATGATGTAGGTACTTTCCAAATCCCAACGACGTAGAGGATTGTGGTATCTTGATAGCGGTTGCTCAAGGCACATGACTTGGGACATCAACAACTTTGCAACCCTATCAAGATATCATGAAGGTGGCACCGTCACCTTCGGAGATGACGCCAAGGGTAAAATCATCGGTATTGGTAATGTAAAACTTGGCACCTCTCCTTTAATTGAAAATGTAGTTTTAGTTGATGGCCTCAAGCATAATCTCTTGAGTGTTAGTCAACTTTGTGATAAAGGTTTTGATATTGTTTTTGATAATGTTGCTTGTAAAGTAATTGATAGAACTTCTAATGTTTGTGTATTTTCCGGTTTTCGTGAAAGTAATGTTTATATGATTGATATGTTAAATATGTCTTGTAATATTACTTGTTTGAAAGCCCTCGATGATGACTCTTGGTTGTGGCATAGGAGATTAGGGCATATTTCTTTTGATCACATTTCTAGGTTAAACACAAAGGAAATGGTGAAAGGTATTCCTTGCTTGAATTTTGAAAAGGACCGAGTTTGTGACGCATGTCAATTTGGGAAACAAACTAAGTCTTCTTTCAAGTCAATTAAGGATATCATGACATCACGTCCTTTGGAGTTAATCCATATGGATCTTTTTGGCCCTACACAAACCAAAAGTCTAAGTGGGAATAGATTTGCTTATGTTTTGGTTGATGACTTTTCAAGATTTACTTGGGTTTTCTTTCTTGAACATAAAAGCCAAGCATTTTCGTATTTTCAAACTTTTAAGAAAAGAGTTGAAAAGAAAAAGATGTTTCGATTTTGAGAATAAGAAGTGATAGAGGAGGTGAATTCATTAACCAACCCTTTACCACTTTTTGTGATGAACATGGAATAAAGCATGAACTTTCTTGTCCTAGAACTCCACAACAAAATGGAGTAGTTGAACGGAAAAATAGAACATTACAAGAGATGGCTAGGACAATGCTAAGTGAATATGGTCTACCACATTATTTGTGGGCCGAGGCCGTTAATACATCATGCTATATATCAAATCGTGTTTTCTTGTGTAAAAATACTACTAAAACTTCTTTTGAAATGTATTTTTCTAGAAAACCTAATGTTTCCTATTTTAAAGTTTTTGGTTGCAAATGCTTTGTTTTAAACACAAAAGATAATTTAGGAAAGTTTGATGCTAGATCTTATGAGGCTATTTTTGTAGGTTACTCAAACACTAGTAAGGCTTATAGAGTTTTCATTAGATCATCATTGACTATTGAAGAGTCTATTCATGTTAAGTTTGAGGAATCTAACAAGTTTGTTAAGAATGTTGTAGAAATAGATGCATTGGATGAAGGTTTGGAGAAAGTGACCTTGGAGGATGCTTCTACTATGGGAGACAAACCAAAGGATGATGAAGGAAGCGAAGCTAAGGTGGAAGAGGCACAAGGAAATGAAAATCAAACACATGAGGTGGAGCCTACTCAACCACTACCAAAGGATTGGAGATACAATCCACATCATCCCAAGGACCTCGTCATAGGTGAAGTATCAAAAGGGGTAACTACTCGCTCTAGACTTCATGACTATTGTGGTAACTATGCATTCATTTCTCATATTGAACCCAAAAATGTCCTCGAAGCCGAGGCCGATTCATATTGGTTGCTAGCCATGCAAGAGGAGCTCAATCAATTTGAGCGCAACCAAGTTTGGCACCTTGTTCCTAGGCCCCACGATAGACCAACAATTGGTACTAAGTGGATCTTTAAGAACAAGTTGGATGAATCGGGTAATGTAGTTAGAAACAAGGCTAGGTTAGTTGCCCAAGGTTACACTCAAATCGAAGGGATCGATTTTGAAGAAACCTTTGCACCCGTAGCACGGCTTGAAGCCATACGGATGACACTAGCATTTGCCTCATATAAAGATTTCAAATTATTTCAAATGGATGTTAAAAGTGCTTTTCTAAATGGATTTATTGAAGAGGAGGTGTATGTTGAACAACCCCCCGGGTTTGTTGATCCTACACATCCGGATTTTGTTTTTAAATTAGATAAAGCTCTTTATGGTTTAAAACAAGCCCCTAGGGCTTGGTATGAAAGACTTTCTTCATTTTTGATTTCAAATGGTTTTAAGAAAGGTAAAATTGACACAACTTTGTTTACAAAACATGTAGAAAAAGATATTCTTATTGTGCAAATTTATGTGGATGATATTATTTTTGGTTCTACTAATGAATCTCTTTGCAAAGCTTTTGAGTCATGCATGAAGGATGAATTTGAAATGTCTATGATGGGGGAACTCAACTATTTCCTTGGACTCCAAATCAAGCAAAGAAGGATGGGATCTTCATCAATCAAGCCAAGTACACAAAGGAACTAATCAAAAGGTTTGGGCTTGAAGGATCGAAAGTAAGCAAAACTCCCATGGCAACAACTACAAAGCTTGACAAGGATGAACAAGGTAAAAGTGTAGACATTAAATTATATCGTAGCATGATTGGTAGCTTGCTTTATTTGACGGCTAGTAGGCCGGATATTATGTTTTCCGTTTGTCTTTGTGCACGTTTTCAATCTTGTCCTAAAGAATCTCACATAATTGCGGTTAAACGCATAATTAGATACCTTAAGGGCACTATTGAAATGGGTTTGTGGTATCCTAAAACCGGATTATTTGAAATGAAGAGTTTTTCGGATGCCGACTATGCGGGTTGTAGGGTAGATAGGAAGAGCACAAGTGGAACATGTCAATTCTTAGGTAATTGTCTTGTATCTTGGTCTTCCAAAAAGCAAAATTCGGTAGCCCTATCAACCGCCGAGGCGGAGTATGTTGCAGCCGGAGCTTGTTGTGCACAAGTTCTTTGGATGAAACATACTCTCCTTGACTATGATTTACACTTTGATCATGTTAAAATATTTTGTGATAATACTAGTACTATTCACATGACAAAGAATGCAAATCAACATAGTAAAACCAAACACATTGACATTAGGTATCACTTTCTTAGAGATCACTATGAGAAAGGTGATATTGTTATTGAATATGTTTCTACCGATTTTCAACTTGCCGATATTTTTACTAAACCATTAGACTATGCTAGATTTTCATTTATTTGTGGTGAGTTGAATGTTTGCATTATGGATTCTTAAAAATAAATTTTTTCAATTGGTATTTTAACCCTTTTTGATGTATGACAAAAAGGGGGAGAATAAGTTTAGTTTGATATTTAGTTTTGATATTATTTGAGTTTTATTTATGAAGAAAAAGAAAGTTTGTTTATTTAAGTTTTTGACAAAACTTTTGTACATTGAATGCTTTATGTATTGTGCTTTCAATAGTCAAATTTTTATACATAGCATTATTTGAGGGGGAGTTTTTCAAACTCCTCTTCCATGTTTATTTAAATAACCTATATGTTTTGTCATCATCAAAAAGGGGGAGATTGTTGGCCCAAGGTTACAATCACCCATGATTAGTGTATTTTGATGATTACAAAACATATTAGTTATTTGTACTAATAACATTTGTTGTTTAAGTGTGTTTCAGATTTCTATTCATTCTAGAAGTCTTCTCTCACAAATACAAGGATTTGGACTCAAGTCAACTCCAATTGGGCTCAAGGAACAAGTGTTGAAGATTATATGAAGAAGCCTATTGAAGATCTTGAAGTCCTTAGAAACATTGTAAGAAATAGAATGTTAAAGTTTGAGTATATGAAATTTGGCTCTAGGATTTGCACACACACTTGTTTCATATATTTCCTATGTTTTGAAAATGGTTATTTCTAAGTTTTATGCCTTAGTTTATATATACATGTACCAAAAGCTTTATATCTTGAAAATCTTGTATAAAACATGTGTATAAACTATTTTCTGCATAATACTTAGCTATATGTATTTTTAAAATATTTCTCAAAATTTTTCTAACTCAAAAACAGCCCAGTTTTCTGTTTCAGGCAACTCCGGCCGACCGGCCCGGTCGACCGGCGATGTGTCTGGACATGCACTGTTTGTGCATGTCTGTCGGTCGACCGGACCGGTCGACCGACGGAGAGCAAATTGCTCACAGTTTGTTTCGGTCGACCGGACCGGTCGACCGGAAGAAGGAAACTGTGTTTCCTCTTTTGGGACGGTCGACCGGACCGGTCGACCGAGAGCCAACGGCTCTTTGCAGCTGGCCTTGCGGTCGACCGGACCGGTCGACCGCCAAGCCTGCTATAGCCTAACGGCTCTTTCCTCTTTGGGCTATTCTGAAAAACTGTTTTTGTTTTCAGCTTTAACAGATTTTTGGAGAGTTGTTGGGGAGCTTTTTCAGAGAAAATAAGACCAAAAGAAATTGTTTTTAACCTATTTTTAACCCTATAAATAGAGGAGAAGTCTCTCTTTCATATACTAAGAAAAATCCTCAAGTTTGTGTTGTTTTCAAAAGAGAAAAGAAAAGAGTTTAAAGCTTTCATTCCAATTCTTTTTGAGCTTGTTTTTCAGTTGTGTTTGATTACTAATATCACTCTACAACTGAAGTTTTTCTCACCACACTTCATAGAGCCAAAAATCCAATACTCATTCTATAGTGAAGTTGTAATTGAAGTGAGAGTGTTTGTAAAAGAGTTTGAGAAATAGTGTAGTGATCTTGTTGTGATCACTTTGTTCTTGTAATCCTTTCTTTGTGGAGCAACCTCTTCGGTAGAGGTCCTTTGTACTCGGTGGAGCTCGGTGCTCGGTCTTCGGTAGACCAAATTGTAAAGGCGTCCTCGGTGGATAGTGGAAACCCTTCACGGAGGTGAAGGCGGGGAGTAGAGCGGTGGCTCGAACCTCGAAACAAATCACTTTGTTTGCGATTGCCTTTGCGTCTAATTCTTGCTTTACTTTTCAATAGCTCCTTATTGCTTTCTATTGCATACTTGTGATATTGTTTAATTTTCTTGTGCTACTATTTGCTTGCTTGTAATTCTTGCCATATATCATTGTGTTTGCATCATTCTTCATATCATCCATTTCATACTTGTGTGTGCCAATCCCGTACTCATCCAACAAGAGCTTCACATAGCGCCTCAACCCATATCAAGGGGAATCAAGAGGAGTTTAGTCCAGAGCCTCGCAAGAGGAATTCGGCTACACTTGTTGAATTGTACTAAGTTGAGCCTCACTTGTTTTAGGTTCGCATTTAGAGAGTTAAAATTTTTAAGATTAGCAATCACACCTATTCACCCCCCCTCTAGGTGTTTTTCACCCTCTTCTCTAGAGATGGGCGCAACACAGCAGCAGTCGCGGCTGCCGTGGCTGGCCAAAGCGCGACGGTACGCGCTGAAGAACGATGGCGCGGGGATACAACCGCCGGTGGCCTGAAGGAGGGACCAACTTCCCTCTTCTACCCACACGCTCTCTCCCCCTCATGGTGAGTTGATCAATACCCTAAAAAGAATCCAGCTTTCTCTCTCTCTCTTGATTTTTTCTTCTTAATTCATTAAGCTTCTCTTATTATGGTGATGGCCGGCCATGGCACCGGCAACAAGGCGGAGGCGCGATGACTTCGAAGAGGAAGAAATCTATGGTGAGTGAGTCTTTATTTAACCCATTTCCTTCTTGTATGAGTTCAATTCGATGAAAGTTCATGTATGTGATCAATCAATTGTGTTAACTCTTATGCATGATATGATTAGTGGTACCAAACTCTCATTGAGAGCATGATAAGTTGTACTAAACTCACATTTCGAAATTTGTGTTGCTTTAGGATTCTTGAAAACCATAGAGTCTATTGCAAACGAGATCGTTCTCATTCCAATCAATTTTTCAAGTAGTGTTAATTGTAGGGTTAATGGCTCCTTCTAATGAAATTTCCTTGATCTATGAATTTGGTCGAATTTGATTTTTATGTGTGGTTGACAAGTTGAGTCTTCGATTTATGATTAGTGGGAATTAGTAGTGTAAATTAAGCTTAATGAATTATAAATATCAAGTAAAAATCAAGAATGGGAACTAGGAAATTGGTGGAAGAATTTGATGATAATTCAAGTTCCGTCATAGCTATAAAATCTAATCAAAATCTAATTTTTGTGATGTTAATTAGATGAAAAGAATTATGGTATAATTAAACTAAGAAGATGGTGGTGGATTTAGGTAGTGGTGATAATGGATCAAAATTATACATGTTTAAGTTTGTAACTTGTGTATGATTAAAATTATAAATATTTAAGTTCATATATTACTTATGATATTAATTTAGGTAAAGAGGTTAAAGGAGAAATTAAGAAATTCTTAGTTTGAAGTATCTTGAAATGGTTGTACAAATCTGTCAATGTCTGTCAAAATCTGAAATCAGAAAGTTAGAGTTTCTTTCGTGTGTATACTTGAAATGAAATATACCGTGTAACATACCATTGGAAAGATAATTAAGTCGACTTTCTAACGATCTCACCACGGTCTTATCGTAGGTCTGTACAAAGAGTTATTATTGAAACAAGACTGACTGGTTGAAACTGCTATATTGCAGAACTTATGCATGATAGAAGAGTTTCTATTTATTTAGAACTGTTTATATATGTTAAGTAAGTCATATAATATATTATTAGATAGACAATTAAGTCTAGATTCTGGCGAACATTTCTGTGTCTTATTCTGATGTCAAAAATAAAAGTTATGATAAAAACACCATCGGTTATCCTGACGGACAGAACTGTAGAATATTTTTTAAACAGTAAGTTTTCATCTAATTACCATTTGCTAGATTGAACTATATATAGTATATGATATACATTAGAAAGATAAGATAGTCTATTTTCCTGTGGTCCTTACCGTGTCACAATCGGGCATGTATGATAAGGGTTATTATTAAATACTATTAAGTGTTCAACTTAAGAATCCACAAGAGTTCGATCCGGACAATTGAAGTACTTCAAACACGTATGTAATGATAGCAAAAAGGACTATATGTCTAATGAGCCAAGAATTTTGTGATAAATTTCTTAATTAGTGACAAACGTAAATCTGACTTCTAGTAAAGAGGATGTCAACTTGAAAACCCAATGAAATGATGATACATGAGAATATACCGGCATGTGAAATAATCCAAACTTATAAACTCGCTAATATACATAATGAACTTAATTCGGCACATGGTGCGGAGTTGAATTTCATAAACAAAGATTTTATATGTGAAAGATTATTACCAAATTATTATGTAGCCGAGCTCATAACTTAGAATATCATGTGTCGAGTATACTAAATTGACTGTGTGTAAATCGAACTCACTAAATTAATCAAATATGAAGCGATTAAAGATTATCATGGTGTTGATCATAAAACCAATCAATCAATTATAATTGTGTAAGAAAAACTTTAAATGAATTGAATAGTTAATTGCGCATTTCATAACTATTATAGCATGCAGAAGAAGGGTAGAAAACTTGAGAATTTTAATCCTTACTAAACTTACAGATTAACATAGAACCTAGTGACTTATTTCATGGATGATGGATGTTTTGTCTTCTATTTTTAATGATTCATACCATATCTTAATTGGATCCTGGCGTAAAAAGTTACAATTTTATTTGATAGACCAGTTAATCCTAGAAAGTTGAATTGAAAATCCTATATTAAGTTGGGTATGGTACTTGATTCTACCATAACTGAATTCTACGAGTATGATGTGTAGATGGTTAATAATCATGAATGTGAGATCACTAGGAGATTGATTTGTCTCTAAAATTACATAATTCATACCACATGTTCACATTTATTCAATATTAAATTCTGTTAATAATACCTCTCTTGTTTGTTCCTAGGTCTATGGTGTGAAATGAAGATCAAAATTCCCATTTATTTGGTTTTTTTAGAGCCTAAATATAGCCATGAACGTTGGAAAGCCTATCTACCAAATCTGAGAGCAGATTCAGACAAAGCGACAGGAGGTAGAAGGAGTGATGTGCAGCAGGAGGCTGCACACCCTGGCGCGGCGCGCGCGCCCTTGAAGGGCCGCGAAAATGCGTCAAAAGCCACGTTTTCGTGGCCTTATCGTGGGGCTATGTGTCGAGCTTCGACGCATGGCCCCGTGATGCCCCCCTGGTACCCCCCTTACCTATAGATACCCTAGGTTTTTAGAATGGAAGGAGAGTTTTTAGGTAGTTTCTTCCATTTGTGTAGTTTAGTTTAGTTTCTTCTTTATTTTATTTTTTATTTTCTTTACAGATCATGTAATAGGGAAGAGAGAGATGTGTAGGATGAAGGTTAGCGTTCATGTAATGAAAAGTGACATTCTATAAAAGGTTGTCTCCTTATCTCTATTGATTTTCTTCTCTCTAACTCTTACATGCTTAGCTTTTTCTCTAATGGCAACTAACCACTAATTACCAACTTGCTAACTCCTTACTTGATAATCTACATGAATCTAATAGACTCTACTTAGCCTTGCTCTTGCAAGAGCCATTGATGCTCATGATGATGGATTCTAACACTCTAACATCTAACTCTCTAACAAGTTACCATTACCTTATTCCATATTTGCGCTAGTTAGTTTTGATGGTTTAAGTATATCTTGTTCTTGTTTGTTGAGTTTGGATGTGAAAGTGATCTTTGCGTCATACTTTGTAAAGTTCTTGAACCAAGGACTAGTGATGGTTAAGAATACATGTGAGGCAACTATCACTAAGAGGTTAGCATATGGTAAAGCAATTAGTAGTTAATAGCCATGAGTTTTTTCTTTTTTTTACTTTATTTTATAAATAAATACAAAAATCACAACTACCTTCTCTTTAATGTTTCTATCTTTGTTTCAACCATACACTTCTCTTTTCATTCTTTATTTTCTTTTCTTGTCATTCTTTGAAACATATAAGAATCGTTAACACACACGTGAACATACCGGAAAAGCTTCGATTGCTTTTCGTCCCTGTGGATTCGACTCGTTTAGCCTTTATACTGTAACGAATTTATCGAGGAAGCCAAAGTACACACACTTTAATTTGTGATTTAAAAATGACACTTTTTGTGCATAGTTCCCCTCTGATCAAATTTTGGCGCCATTGTCGGGGATGGGAACAGTTTGATCTCACATTTTTATTTACTTTTTTATTATTTTGGTGTGCAGATCAAATTTTTAACACTATAAAATTTCACACTTGCTTGCATCTCCCTGCTCAAGAAAGCAGGGAACAAGTGCTTTAAAAGTTGTTGTGTAGATTGGGCAAATCCTTGTAAATTTCTATCTTCTACTGCTAGTTTTTTATTTAAATTACCTATGCACTGTAATAATTAAGAACTAAAATATGGTAATTGGATCTTTTAAAATGGTTTAGACATTTGCATCAAGGCATGTGTCAATTTTCATTCCAATATACTGTTTTGTTCTTCCATTGTTGTGATCTGAACTGAGGTGTACATATTACATTGCATATAGTTAGGACAAACACGTGTGTGATTTACTCATTTTGTGTGTTCATTCTCTTCTATATTGCACACTTGCATGAATCGAAACTTAAGGGCGTATCCCGATACAACATAAGATGGGAAAATCATACCCTCTCTTAGCACAAAACCACCTCCCCACTCACACAACTCAAGTCTAAATAAAATTTGCTAGACGTTAGCCACTAGGGACATCTCGAACTCATTTAGGAGATTGACCTAAAGGGAAAGTTGTTAGAGTTTGACTCTTGTCAAATCGGTGTCAAAGGTTGGAGATTGAGAGGCGAAGCCTCAAAAAATAATGGTTTGGCATAATTAGGCCTGTTGTTCCAGCGCGGATATCTCCCACAAGTCTTGCGCCTACCTGGTCGATTAACTTGTGGTCAGATTTCTACAATGTAACCCTTATTGACAGTCTAACCAGTTAGGAGTCGTCTAGGTTAAGTCAACCCAAGCATAGACTTGTTTTCTTTTTCTTTTTCTTTTTCTTTATTTATTTGTTTGTTTATTTGCTTATTTATTGTTATTGTTTTTTGACATCTTGGTGATATGGATTACAATTATAATTATTCCAATGCATATAGTGATCCATACATCACTCCAACATCTTTTGACTCAGATATTACCAACCCGACATTTCACAACTCTAACCAATCATGTATGTTAGATTGGTCTTATATGAATCAATATATGCCCCAGTCCTAATACTATGAACAAGAATAGAACAATCATCACCACTTTTCACAGAGTCAGTGGGGATACAACTCTCCAGAGTCATATGGTCAACCACCTTACCAACATCCAGCTTCATATACTACTTCTCCTGAACAACCATTAGAAGAACTAATTGACAGGAAAAAGAGGATGGAGGCCTTAGACGAACTCGAGTGGAGAATTCAAAATCTAGAAGACTCGAAATCCCATCAAAGTTTTCAAATCCAAGATCCTTACTCCATTTTTCAAGTCCCACAGCAAGAAGAACGTACCGACTTAGAAAAAGAGAAATCCATGATTCAATTCCAAAGCAATCCTTTCAATATAACAGAAGTAAGGCTTAGTTGATTGGAAAACATGTGTAGGAATAAGGAAACTCTCCTTACCTAATCTTTAACTATTCCCAATACTTATAGCCATATTGATAAAATCAGGAATCATGGAATCTTGAAGACTTTGACCAAGATTCAATTTCACCACCAAATCTTGAACTTGACCAATATCAACCCATTGACAAATTGGCAAGTTTTCATTTCAATGAAATTGAACTTGAACATGAATGTGAACCCAACTCACAACTTTGTGATTCAATTTCAATCTATGAATCTATATTGACTCTGGCATTCTTACCCAAGTTCGACCCATTTCCCGAGCCAACATTGATTTCTGTATCCATAGATTTTGAAATTAAATCTCTTCTTTTGGATAGTCACATTTCATTGATGGAAATAGAATGTGAGATTAAATTCTTTGATTTGGACTCAACTCTTGAATCTAAATTGACTCTCAAACCCATAGTTGATTTTCCCGAGTTAGTATTAGTTCCCAAATTTTTCATTTTAAAGCCCAAATCATCCATTCTACAAAACCACATTCTATTGTTAGAGTAAGGTATTGACCATAATAACTCAATGATGATCTTTCATGATTGGACATGTAAAGAGAATAATTTTTATGATAGGATCTTGCATGATCCTATTCATATTGGAGATTGTAAATATGTAAATAGAAAAGAGGTCAATAAAGGTGGATTTCATGAACCACCACATTATCTTGATTGGGTAACAACGTTTGGCCCAATCAGACACCGAAATCACCACCATGAGGTAATTTTCTTTTTCTTTCTATTTATTTCATGCATATACACATTCATGATGCATTGAGGACATGCATGAAATAAGTGTATGGGGGGATTTACTAACATAGTTTGTTTTATATTTTCTTTCTTTTACACTTCTTTTTGAAAAGTTTTTAGATTTATCTTTTGTATAGAAACCCTTTTTCTTTTTCTTTTCTTTTTACAAAACTTTTTAAAATAAAAGAATTAGTTTTGATTTATTTTTAAGAAAATTAAGATTATCTTAGGAATTAGGAAGACCTAAAATTATGAATTCTTGAACCTAGTCAAAATAATAGATCTTGTTTAAATTTTAGGATAGAAAGTAAGATTGAAAAGATAATTTGATCTTGAATTTTTTTCCTTAGATATCTGCACTTCACACTTACACAATTTTTATAGGATTGAAACAAAGACTAAAAATGTCAAAAATAATGATAATAAAAATCACTTATTGAAGCTTAGTAGTTATGCCTCAGGAAGCATGATTATTCCCGCCTAAAACGGTAGACAAAAACAAAATATAAGCCCGAGAGATGTTTTCTCATATGATTCCCTAAAGCCATCTAGTTTGGGAGTAACCGGCTAAAGGCTCACTATTCGGGTAAGATAGAAAGCCTGAGAAAATTAAGGAAAGAAAAAAAATTAATATAAATAAATAGCATGAAAGTTAGAGTCGATATCCCAAATATCTTCACAGTTCACAAAGTGCATATTTTTAAGAGTTTAATGGAGAATAAAAGAATCGATTCAATTTTAAATTCTTACATTTAATTTATAATTAGATTTTGCATTTAAACTTAGTTTAAGAAAGAATAATTTTTTGTTAACTTATGACCTTAGATCACTTAAATTTCGCAAAAAATATTTCAACACTTTTCTATATTTCAAAATGCGTTTTCAAAATACTAACATTTGATTTCTTCTTTATAGATTTTGTGGTGTATGTATTAACTGATAATCCTTAGGAGACAAAGCTACTCCTCTAGGAAAAATCAAGAGGTTTAACGGCTTATTGCACATGCTCAGTGTAATCGCGTCACCTACGAAAGCGGTGAATAATTTCCTTAGTTTTTTCAGTTTTGCTCGCGACGAGCAAAAGATAAGTGTGGGGATGTGATTTATCTCTAAAATTGCATATTTCATACCACATCTTCACATTTATTTAATATTAAATTCTGTTAATAATACCTCTCTTGATTGTTCCTAGGTCCATGCTGTGAATGAAGAAAAAGATCAAAAACCCATTTATTTGGTGATTTTTAGAGCCTAAATATAGCCATTGACTTTGGAAAAACCTATCTGCTAAATCTGGGAGAAGATTCAGACAAAGCGACATGAGGTACAAGTAGTGGTGTGTAGCAGGAGGCTGCACACCCTGGCGCAGTGTGCTCGGCCCTAGAAGTACCGTGAAAATGCAGGAAAAGCTGCGTTTTCGCGGCCTTATGGTGGGGTCATGTGTCGAGCTTCGACACGTGGCCCCTTGATGCCTCCTTGGTGCCCCCTGATTGAGGTTTAACTGCACACAAAATACAGAATTTCAGAACTAAGAATGAAAAGTGCAAGTGCTCAATTCTACCGCAATAGCAAGTGGCTATGCTGGTCGGGATCCACAAGGAGGGACTAGCGATGGAAGCTTTTTAAGCAAGTTCTCTTTTATGCTACCATTAATGGTTAAAAATTCTTCTTTTAGTTCTTAAAAGAAAAGAAAAATAAATTACAATGAAGTTAGGTAGAAAGTGAGAGATTGGGAAGATGGAGAAACCAGAATTGGATATGTACAAAGAAATGAAAAAGGAGTGATAAAAGAAGTGGATATTATTGGTGTTCTAAACTAAATAATTAAAAGAAAGACAACCTAAAAATTACTTACCTCTTTAGTGCTCATATACCTTGGATCCGTTGCGACGACTTACCTTGTCTTGAAGGCAATCAAGCATGGCGTATAGGATCTTCCCCATTCTCAATCTGCACTACGAATAAAAGGGCAAACTATACTAGCAAGAGAAGGGTTGTTCATCACCATAGGCCAACAAGGGCACTTGCAACTGCTAAGCAGTCTCGAGGCTATCAGATTCTCTTGGATTGCAACACATCAGAGGAGAGTAAAAGAAAATAAGAGTAAAGAAAGAAAAAGAAACTTTGATTCGATTCAAATAACAATGAAAGAAGAGATCACTTACACTAGTGTCACCTACAGTACAAGCTTGCTCTTATTCCTCCATGAAAGTCGCCTCTCCTCTCAGTTACATAAAGAAAAGTAAAAATTACATAAAAAGAAAACTAAAAACCTAAGTTATAAACTATAAATTATCCTAAGTTCTATTCTCTGCTTAATCGTCCCTGTTTACAGTGAAAACCTTGCCTTTTATAGGCAAAAAACCAGAGGGGGGAGGCGTAAGGAGATAGGGGAGCAAACGCTCCCCCAATAAATATTAAATGGTCGCGGAAACGCGGTTTGGTCGCATTTCCACCGCCATGGTGTGGCCAAGTAGCCACACCAGGTTGAGACAGCTTCCTCGTTTGGAGATTTTTCCTTATCTCCTTCTGGTTTTCCCGTTTCTACTTCAGAATTTGATAAAACGGCCTTTAATCTTTGGCTTCAACCGCTTGATTTGGGATGATTTATTTCAACCAGTTTTCAACCTCTCTGATTTGTCAAAATCTGCCCTGATTCACTGATTTCGAATTTATTCGGATTTAAATCAGAATTTGTTGGGCTTTTGGGCTCGTTTCTGTTCACTCTCCTTTAGGAATAGGCTTACAAATAAATTAAACAATAATTAGGAACAAGCAGAGTTTATTTTATAATAACTATGAGAATATGATAATAAATGTGCAATCTTAGCGACCGATCACACCCCCATACCTATCTTTTGCTCATCCTCGAGCAAAACAACTAAACTATACTAAAGATTATTAGACCACTTTCGCAGGTCACGCAATTGCACTGAGCATGTGCAACAAGCCGTTAAACCTCTAGGTTTCCCTAGAGGACGAGTTTTATCTCGTGAGGGTTTTCAGTGGATTACACCCACAAAATCCATAAAGAAAGAGAAACAAAGAGTTAGTATTTTCGAAAAGCAATTTGAAAGAGAAAAATATTTCAAATATAATTGTAAGATTTAAGTAATCTATAAGTTATAGGAAAACTGAATTTTCATTCCTAAACTTAGTCTCTATTCAAAAATTTGTTATCAATCAAAGTAAGGAGTCAAATTGTACTTCCCATCTAGTCTATTACTTTACCCTAAGTCATATGCACCTTGTGACCGTGAAAAATTTGACTAAGGGTTCATTAGCTCTAACTCTTATGCCTTATTATTATATATATATATATTTTTTATGGTATTATTCCTTAATTCTATTAGGCTTTCTAATCTGTCCATGTAACGTGCCTTACTCGATGACTCCCAAACCAAACGGTCTTAGGGCACCGGATGAGAAAACACCCCAAGGACTTAAGGACTCGAGCAAACAAGACCACAAAACTAAGGATTTTATTATATGAACCATTTTTAGGCGTGAGTACTTATGCTTTATGAGGCACAAATACCCAGCTTAATCAGAGGATTTATATATACATATAATTTTTTACTTATCTAATTATCTTTTGCATAAATACCAAGGCTTGCTTAGGCCAAAGCCCTAGCTAATCAATAATTAGATTTGTTCATCTTTCATAGATTTTTTTCCTTTATATATATATATATAATATATATATATATATTTTTATATATATATATATATATATAGGCATAAGAATCTTTGTTTTTGAACCCTAAGTGTGTAAGTGTATGAAGTGTGCATATTTCATCAAGGTAAAGATCAAGACTAAATTACTTTGACAAATTATCTTCCTAACCCTAAAAATCAAACAAATAATCTTATTTTGACCAAGTATAAGAAATCCTAATTTTGATTTTCCTATTCCTTAAAATTGACTCAATTTCTTACATAAATATGTAGAAATATGTTTCTATTTTCAAAGAGTTTTTTTAAAAGTAAAAAAATGTTAAATTTTTTTAATGAAAGAAAAACCTAAGTTATGTTAGAACCCTCCCCCACACCTATCTCATGCATTGTCCTCAATGTATGAATTAATGCATAAATGCATGAAAAAGAAGAAAGGGAAGGAAATATTACTTTAAGGTGGTGGTTCTGGTGGTGGTCTGATGGTCCATGAAATGCGGCCCAATCGACTTTTCGTGGAGTTTGGAGGAACCCACCAGAAATTCTCTAATATAACCCACTAAAATGATATATACATGAATGTTTTTATTAAAAATTTACCCCATCTAATTTCTAAATTTCATAATTAATTTCGGAGTCAATTTTGTCAACCGCCTTGTCCCAAAATGGAGTGTGAAAAGATAGAATGATTGACTTGGACTCAGGGAGTACTGGAACTAATACCGACTCAAGAAAGTGACTTAAGTCAAGTAAAGGTTCAGGAGTCGAGATTGGTTTAGGAAGTGGGTCTAAATCAAAAAGTTGAAACTCAAGTCCATATTCATTTTCCCACAATGGAATGTGACTTAATATTGGTGATTCAAGTTCAAGAATGACAGGTGTGGGAATCAAAACTGACTCTAAAATATTACTCAAATCGGGTAACAAAACAGGAGTCAATATTGATTCGGGAATTTGAACTAGATCACAAATTTGAGCATCTAGGTCACATTTCTCATTGAGTTCAATTTCATAAAAATGAGAACTTGCCAATTTATCAATGGGACTTTCAAAAGTATGAAATTGGTCAAGTTCAATAAAATGATCATCAAAGATGGGCGATTCAATTTCATTATGAATTGGCACAGGATCCAATGTTGACTCGGGAAAAAGATTGAAATCAGGTGAAGACACTGGAGTCATAATTAAATCAGGAAGTAGAATTGAATCACTAAGTTAAGGTTCATGATCATATTCATTCTCAAGTTTAATTTCAGGAAAGGATAACTTGCTAAACTGTCAATGTCATTTTCAAAATTTAGAGTTTGGGCAAGTTCAAATGATTGTTCTAAAATGGAACCTTGTTTTTCAAAACAACATGACTCTTCGGCTCTAACAGAATGGTTAGCGAAGTCAGAACTGGCCAAACGGTGAGAACGTAGAGTTTGGACCATCATATCTATGTCATGATTATAAGTGTTTTGAGCCTGAGTCATGGCTTCAAGCATCTTTTCATAGTTGATTGTGTAATCACCTAGTGGGGGTGAATAGGTGACTAGCTAATCTAATGGACAATTAATGCGGAATTAAAAACTTATTAATGCAAACTAAAACTTCTTAAACTAAACACCAAGTATAACACAAGAGTGTAGCTGGATTCCCCGTGAAGGGCTCTGGACTAACTCCTCAAAATTCCTCTAAATAAGAGTTGAGGTGTCGTGTTGGCTCTCTTGGTTGAATACAAGTGTTAGCAAACAATCCCCAAACATATAACAATTAAGCACACAATATATCAAGCATATAAAGATAAAGACAATATTAGCATGCAAGATATAAAGACAAGTAAGAGATAGAGAGAGAGAGAACAATCGCAAACACGGGAGATTTGTTTCGAGGTTCGAGCACACTTGCTCTATGTCCCCGCCTTCAACACTATGAAGGATTTCCACTAAAATCGATCCCACCGGATCACTTAGTGCCGCAACACCTACAAGCTCTTTGGACTCTCTAGTCCCTCTCTTGTTCTAGCAAGAACACACCGCAAGCCCACTAGCTCGCCGAGGCCGCACCTCAAACACCGAGTTCCCACTAGAACCCGAAACAATGCGAACACACACGTTTGCCTCCTCAAAGTACAAAGCAGAACTTTGGTGATCACAACACTTTGTTCGCCTAAAATCTTCTCATAACAAAGATCCCTATAGGTAGATATAGCAATGGATAGCTCAAGTGTTTGTGTGAGAAAACTAGGATGGAATGTGTGGAGGAAAACACAAGAAATCACTTTGAAAACACTCTTGATAAACTTTCCTTTTAATTGGAAATATTTACTCTCAAATAAGTGGAGAAAACCTCTTAATATAGTAGGAAAAACTATCTTTAAAACTCTCCAAAAAATCTTAGCTAAAATAGCTCAAGAGAGACCCAATTTATAGGGCTCTCAAAAACTAGCCGTTACAGCCCAGTCAGCAGTTCTGACTGCTGTCGGTCGACCAGCCCGATCGACCTCCAACGGTCAAAAATCTGACCGTTCGAGCCTCGGTCGACCGGGCCGGTTCGACCGTGGCCTGGAACAGAGAGTAGAGCTCTCTTTCGGTCGACCGGCCCGGTCAATCGGGGCTTTCTAGAGAGCAGAAGCTCTCTGGCGGTCGACCGGGTCGGTCGACCAGGCCTCCAGCTAAACTGGCGCGCATGTTTGTGCACGTCGATCGACCGACTCGGTCGACCGACTTCTAGCTCGGTCGACGGGCCCGGTCGACCGGCAGAAGCCAGAAAACAACTTTTAGGGATTGAAAAACTTGGCATTTTGACTTTGATAAAATCCCATAAAATCTCTAAAATTCTACAAAAATAGTTTCAGTATTATACTTTGATAATCAAACATATTTGAGTAAAATTAAGACATGTTACAAACAATTTGAACTATTTTGTAACTTAGAAATGTTTACTAAAAACAAAAATCGTATTTTTCCAAATTGGTTTTTCAAAACTTATTTTCCCAAAACTTCTCCAAACACAAAAACAAGATATTTTAAACACTTTTAAAGCATAGAGTGTATGGATATGATCCACTACACATACATGGTGAAATATCCATGTTTTTCACAATAAGCACTAAACATGGTTTTGGTGAAAGACATGTATACTTTGAATTCCAAAAACCAAACCGGTATTTTTCAAAAAGAAAACTCTTTTGTATTTTTTCAAAATAAAAATTCTTTTATAAAAATACATCTAAATCAAGAGTGTATGTGTATATGGTATACTTGAGTAATCCACCAACTATTCTATCCTTTACATTTTAATCTAAAACAAAATCTTAATAAAACAAACTTAGACACAAGTCTTCTTCTTGAAGTCTTCACTTGAAGTCTTCTCATCTTCTTGACTTGGTCCAAACTCGATCCAAAGAGCTAGACTCCTCTTGAGTACTTGATGTGGTCTTGATACATAGGCTCTTGAATCAAACCGTACTAGCTCCAAAACTTGACTTTAAATCCTTTGTTGAAGCTAAACACCAACTAAGATCTTGAGACTAATTAAACACAAGATCATTAGTACTATAACTACATGAGTTGATCATCATCAAAACTAGAGTGATGGGCCTTTGGGCCAACAGATTGGTTCATCGTTTTGTTGAAAAGATGAAGTGTTGTTTTGGAATTGGTGGTGAAATTGTGAGTCCATCAGATTTTGTGATTTTTGTTTGGACTCACGCATACTCATTTCCAAAATCGATGGGTTTCTATTTTGAACTGGTGGAACTGAGTATGAATCTTGGAAATATTGTGGATAAGGTGGATAAGGAGGACAAGTTAGTTGAAAATTGGATCGGGGAGGTGAATCCCCGTTGACTCTGTGAAGTGTTGAAATTATTCTGAAAACTATGGTTATAATATTGGGGGCATGGGTTATATTGATTCAGATAAGACCAATCCGACACACTAGGTTGGTTAAAGTTATGATATGCTGGGTAGGTAATATCTGAAAAAGAGGTTGGTGTGTAATATGGATTACATTAAAAATTGAAAAATTATTGTTATAAGCCATATCACACAATAAAACACAAATAAAGAAAAAAAAACAAACAAATAAGCAAACAAAAAAGAAATAATTCTAACCTAAGTTAGGGTAGACCTTTGACCTAGACGACTCCTAACTGGTTAGACTGTCCATAGGAGGTATAATACAGATTTTGACCACAAGCTAATCAGTCAGGTCAGGGTAAGATTGGTGGGAGGTTATCCGTCAAAGACGTTCCTTAATAAGTAATCACCAACCTTCGGGCTTTCGGCCCTTAATCCCCTTCCTAGACACTGATTTGGCAGGAGTCAAATTCTAACACCTTCCCCCTTAGGATAATCTCCTAATTGAGTCCGAGATGTCCCTAGGGCCAACGTCTACTCATTTTTAGTTAGGCTTGGGTTAGTGAGTGAGGAGATTGTTTGTGGGCTAAGCGAGGGTAATGATTTCCCTACCTTATCTTGTTTATAGCACAAGCCCTTAGATCAATTTAGTGCAGTGTACAAGAAAAGTAACACTTAAGCAATGTAAACAATCCAAAAGTGTTCTTATAATAGTTACTATGCACACATACCTTTGCACCAGCACTCTTCAACAGTAAATAGAAAATGTAATGAAATAGACACGTGCCTAAATGCAAAGTCTAAATCATTTTTTAGCATTTACAATCATCATTTTACTGTTGAGGTTAGAAAGTAAATATAGTGAGACAAATAAGAAAATAAATGCTACAGATATTTAAACTACGCAATTCAGCCAACCTGCAGAAAATACATGTTAGTAGTTCACTCAGTTTGCCACAGGACTGTAGCAAATCTGAGGGCTTCTTGGCTCTACTTTCTTGAGCAGAGCCCAAGGCCACTTATGTGTCCACTGCAGCAAGAATTTCTTATTGTTAAATCTGTACAAAAAAACAATGAGGAAAGTTAACCAAAAATGTAAACTTTAAAGAGAATTACTTACTGTCCCTCCCCGGCAACTGCGCCAAAAATTTGATTGAGGTTTAACTGCACACAAAATACAGAATTTCAGAACTAAGAATGAAAAGTGCAAGTGCTCAATTCTACAGCAATAGCAAGTGGCTATGCGGGTCGTGATCCACAAGGAGGGACTAGCGATGGAAGCTTTTTAAGCAAGTTCTCTTTTATGCTACCATTAATGGATAAAAATTCTTCTTTTAGTTCTTAAAAAGAAAAGAAAAATAAATTACAATGAAGTTAGGCAGAAAGTGAGAGATTGGTAAGATGGAGAAACCAGAATTGGATATGTACAAAGAAATGAAAAAGGAGTGATAAAAGAAGTGGGTGTTGTTGGTGTTCTAAACTAAATAATTAAAAGAAAGACAACCTAAAAATTACTTACCTCTTCAGTGCTCATATACCTTGGATCCGTTGCGACGACTTACCTTGTCTTTGAAGGCAATCAAGCATGGCGTATAGGATCTTCCCCATTCTCGATCTACACTACGAATAAGAGGGCAAACTATACTAGCAAGAGAAGGGTTGTTAATCACCATACGCCATCAAGGGCACTTGCAACGGCTAAGCAGTCTCGAGGATTATCTTGGATTGCAACACATCAGAGAAGAGTAAAAGGAAACAAGAGTAAAGAAAGAAAAAGAAACTTTGATTCGATTCAAATAACAATGAAAGAAGAGATCACTTACACTGGTGTCACCTACAGTACAAGCTTGCTCTCATTCCTCCATGAAAGTCGTCTATCCTCTCAGTTACATAAAGAAAAGTAAAAATTACATAAAAAGAAAACTAAAAACCTAAGTTACAAACTATAAATTATCCTAAGTTCTATTGTCTGCTTGGTCGTCCCTGTTTACAGTGAAAATCCTTCCTTTTATAGGCAAAAACCCAGAGGGGGGAGGCGTGAGGAGATAGGGGGAGCAAACGCTCCCCCAACAAATATTAAACGGTCGCGGAAACGCTGTTTTGGCCGCATTTCCGCGGCCATGGTGTGGCCAGGTGGCCACACCAGGTTGGCGCAGCTTCCTCATTTGGTTTTTCCTTATCTCCTTCTAGTTTTCTCGTTTCTGCTTCAGAATTTGATAAAACTGCCTTTGATCTTTGGCTTCAACTGCTTAATTTGGGATGATTCATTTCAACCAATTTTCAACCACTCTGATTTGCCAAAATCTGCCCTAATTCACTGATTTCGAATTTATTTTGATTTAAATTAGAATTTGGTGGGCTTTTTGGGCTCGTTTCTCTTCACTCTCCTTTAGGAATGGGCCTACAAATAAATTAAACAATAATTAGGAACAAGCAGAGCTTATTTTATAATAAGTATGAGAATATGATAATAAATGTGCAATCTTAGCGACCGATCACACCCCATACCTATCTTTTACTCGTCCTCGAGCAAAACAACTAAACTATACTAAAGATTATTAGACCACTTTCGCAGGTCACGCGATTGCACTGAGCATGTGCAACAAGCCGTTAAACCTCTAGGTTTTCCCTAGAGGACGAGTTTTGTCTCGTGAGGGTTTTCAGTGGATACACCCACAAAATCATAAAGAAAGAGAAACAACGAGTTAGTATTTTCGAAAAGCAATTTGAAAGAGAAAAATATTTCAAATATAATTGTAAGATTTAAGTAATCTATAAGTTATAAGAAAACTGAATTTTTCATTCCTAACTTAGTCTCTATTCAAAAATTTATTATCAATCAAAGTAAGGAGTCAAATTGTACTTCCCATCTAGTCTATTACTTTACCCTAAGTCATATGCACCTTGTGACCGTGAAAATTTTGACTAAGGGTTCATTAGCTCTAACTCTAATGCCTTATTTATTTATTTATATATATATATATATATATATATATATATTTGTGGTATTATTCCTTAGTTCTTTTAGGCTTTCTAATCTGCCCATGTAACGAGCCTTTAATCGATGACTCCCAACCAAACGGTCTTAGGGCACCGGATGAGAAAACACCCCAAGGACTTAAGGACTCGAGCAAATAAGGCCACAAAACTAAGGATTTTATTATATGAACCGCTTTTAGGCGTGAGTACTTATGCTTTATGAGGCACAAATACCCAGCTTAATCAGAGGATTTATATATATATATAATTTTTTTACTTATCTAATTATCTTTTCCATAAATACCAAGGCTTGCTTAGGCCAAAGCACCTAGCTAATCAATAATTAGATTTGTTCATCTTTCATAGATTTTTTTTCTTTTATATATATGTATAAGGCATAAGAATCTTTATTTTTGAACCCTAAGTGTGTAAGTGTACGAAGTGTGCATATTTCATCAAGGTAAAGATCAAGACTAAATTACTTTGACAAATTATCTTCCTAACCCTAAAAATCAAACAAATAATCTTATTTTGACTAAGTATAAGAAATCCTAATTTTGATTTTCCTATTCATTAAAATTGACTCAATTTCTTACAAAAAATATGTCAAGATATTGTTTCTATTTTCAAAAAGTTTTTTTTAAAAGTAAAGAAAATGTTAAAAAAAATTTAATAAAAAGAAAAACCTAAGTTATGTTAGAACCCTCCCCCACACCTATCTCATGCATTGTCCTCAATCTATGAATTAATGCATAGATGAATGAAAAAAGAAGGGAAGGAAATATTACCTTAAGGTGGTGGTTCCGGTGGTGGTCTGATTGGTCCACGAAATGCGGCCCAATCGACTTTTCGTGGAGTTCGGAGGAACCCACCAGAAATTTCTCTAATATAACCCACTAAAATGATATATACATGAACGTTTTTATTAAAAATTTAACCCCATCTAATTTTTAAATTTCATAATTAATTTTGGAGTCAATTTTGTCAACCGCCTCGTCCCAAAATGGAGTGTGAAAAGATGAATGATTGACTTGGACTCAGGAAGTATTGGAACTAATACCAACTCAAAAAAGTGACTTAAGTCAAGTAAAGGTTCTGGAGTCGAGATTGGTTCAGGAAGTGGGTCCAAATCAAGAAGTTGAAACTCAAGTCCATATTCATTTTCCCACAATGGAATGTGACTTAATATTGGTGATTCAAGTTCAAGAATGACAGATGTGGGAATCAAACTGACTCTAAAATATTACTCAAATCGGGTAACAAAACAGGAGTCAATATTGATTCGGGAATTTGAACTGGATCACAAATTTGAGAAATCTAGGTCACATTTCTCATTGAGTTCAATTTCATAAAAATGAGAACTTACCAATTTGTCAACGGACTTTCAAAAGTATGAAATTGGTCAAGTTCAATAAAATGATCATCAAAGATGGGCGAATCAATTTCATTATAAATTGGCACAGGATCCAATGTTGACTCGGGAAAAAGATTAAAATCAGGTGAAGACGCCGGAGTCATAATTTAATCAGGAAGTAGAATTGAATCACTAAGTTGAGGTTCATGATCATATTCATTCTCAAGTTCAATTTCAGGAAAGGGATAACTTACTAAACTGTAAATGTCATTTTCAAAATTTGGAGTTTAGACAAGTTCAAATGATTGTTCTGAAATGGAACCTTGTTTTCTAAAATAACATGACTCTTCGGCTTTAACAAAATGGTTAGCGACATCAGAACTGGCCAAACGGTGAGAACGTAGAGTTTGGACCATCATATCTATGTCATGATTATGAGCGTTTTGAACCTGAGTCATGGCTTTAAGCATCTTTTCATAGTTGATTGGTTCATCATTTTGTTGAAAAGATGAAGTGTTGTTTTGGAATTGGTGGTGAAATTGTGAGTCCATCAGATTTTGTGATTTTTGTTTGGACTCACGCAAACTCATTTCCAAAATCGATGGTTTTCTATTTTGAACTGGTGGAACTGAGTATGAATCTTGGAAATATTGTAGACAAGGTGGATAAGGAGGACAAGTTGGTTGAAAATTGGACTCAGGGGAGGTGATTCGCCATTGACTCTGTTAAGAGTTAAAATTATTCTGAAAATTATGGTTATGAGATTGGGGGCATGGGTTATATTGATTCGGATAAGACCAATCCGGCACACTAGGTTTGTTAAAGTTATGATATGCCGGGTTGGTAATATCCGAAAAAGAGGTTGGTGTGTAATATGGATTACCATTAAAATTAGAAAAATTATTGTTTATAAGCCATATCACACATTAAAACACAAACAAAGAAAAAAACAAACAAATAAGTAAACAAAAAAGAAAAAATTCTAACCTAAGTTAGGGTAGACATTTGACCTAGACGACTCCTAACTGGTTAGACTGTCCATAGGAGGTATAATGCAGACTTTGACCACAAGCTAATCAGCCAGGTCAGGGTAAGATTGGTGGGAGGTTATCCGTCAAAGACGTTCCTTAATTAAGTAACCGCCAACCTTCGGACTTTCGGCCCTTAATCCCCTTCCTAGACACTAATTTGGCAGGAGTCAAGGATAATCTCCTAATTGAGTCCGAGATGTCCCTAGGGCCAACGTCTACTCATTTTTAGTTAGTCTTGGGTTAGTGAGTGAGTAGATTGTTTGTGGGCTAAGTGAGGGTAATGACTTCCCCACCTTATCTTGTTTATAGGACAAGCCCTTAGATCAATTTAGTGCAGTGTACAAGAAAAGCAACACTTAAGCAATGTAAACAATCCAAAAGTGTTCTTATACTAGATGCTATGCACACGTACCTTTGCTCCAGCACTCTTCAACAGTAAATAGAAAATGTAATGAAATAGACTCGTGCCTAAATGCAAAGTCTAAATCATTTTTTAGCATTTACAATCATTATTTTACTGTTAAGGATAGAAAGTAAATACAGTGAGATAAACAAGAAATAAATGCTACAGATATTTAAACTACGCAATTCAGCCAACCTGCAGAAAATACAGCTTAGTGGTTCACTCAGTTTGCCACAGGACTGTAGCAAATCTGAGGGCTTCTTGGCTCTACTTTCTTGAGCAGAGTCCAAGGCCACTTATATGTCCACTGCAGCAAGAATTCCTTGTTGTTAAATCTGTACAAAAAACAATGAGGAAAGTTAACCAAAAATGTAAACTTTAAAGAGAATTATTTACTGTCCCTTCCTGGCAACAGCGCCAAAAATTTGATTGAGGTTTAACTTCACACAAAATACAGAATTTCAGAACTAAGAATGAAAAGTGCAAGTGCTCAATTCTACTGCAATTGCAAGTGGCTATGCGTGTCGTGATCCACAAGGAGGGACTAGCGATGGAAGCTTTTTAAGTAAGTTCTCTTTTATGCTATCATTAATGGTTAAAAATTCTTTTTATTTCTTAAAAAGAAAAGAAAAATAATTACAATGAAGTTAGGCAGAAAGTGAGAGATTGGGAAGATGGAGAAACCAGAATTGGATATGTACAATGAAATAGAAAAGGAGTGATAAAAGAAGTGGGTGTTGTTGGTGTTCTAAACTAAATAATTAAAAGAAAGATAACCTAAAAATTACTTACCTCTTCAGTGCTCATATACCTTGAATCCATTGCGACGACTTATCTTGTCTTTGAAGGCAATCAAGCATGGCGTATAGGATCTTCCCCATTCTCGAACTACACTACGAATAAAAGGGCAAACTATACTAGCAAGAGAAGGTTGTTCATCACCATAGGCCATCAAGGGCACTTGCAACGGCTAAGTAGTCTCGAGGCTATCGGATTCTCTTGGATTGCAACACATCAGAGGAGAGTAAAAGAAAACAAGATTAAAGAAAGAAAAAGAAACTTTGATTCGATTCAAATAACAATGAAAGAAGAGATCACTTACACTGGTGTCACCTGCAGTACAAGCTTGCTCTTATTCCTCCATGAAAGTCGTCTCTCCTCTCAGTTACATAAAAAAGTAAAAATTACATAAAAAGAAAACTAAAAACCTAAGTTACAAACTACAAATTATCTTAAGTTTTATTCTCTACTTGGTCGTCCCTGTTTACAGCTTTTATAGGTAAAACCCAGAGGGGGAGGTGTGAGGAGATAGGGGGAGCAAACGCTCCCCCAACAAATATTAAACGGCCGCGGAATGCGATTTTGGCCGCGTTTCCACTGCCATGGTATGGCCAGGTGGCCAAACCAGGTTGGGGCAGCTTCCTCGTTTGGAGATTTTGTTTATCTCCTTCTGGTTTTCCCGTTTCTGCTTCAAAATTTGATAAAACGACCTTTGATCTTTGGCTTCAACTGCTTGATTTGGGATGATTCATTTCAACCAGTTTTCAACCTCTCTGATTGCCAAGATCTTCCCTGATTCATTGATTTCGAATTTATTCTGATTTAAATCAAAAATTGGTGGGCTTTTTGGGCTCGTTTCTCTTCACTCTCCTTTAGGAATAGGCCTACAAATAAATTAAACAATAATTAGGAACAAGCAGAGTTTATTTTATAATAAGTATGAGAATATGATAATAAATGTGCAATCTTAGCGACCGATCACCCTTTTTGCCTATAAATACCCAGGTTTTCATAACAGAAGGGAGAAGAGCTTTTAGGGGTAGTTCTCCCATTTGTGTAGTTATTTTACTTTTTCTTCTTTCTTTTGTTTTTCATTTCCTTTATAGATCATGTAATAGGGAAGAGAGATGCATAGGATGAAGGTTAGGGTTCTTGTACTGGAAGGAGACATTCTATGAAAGGTTCTTTCCTTATCTCTATTGATTTTTTTCCCTCTAACTCTTTACATAACTTTTTCTCTCATAGCAACTAACCACTAACTTGCTAACTCCTTAGTTGATAATCCACATGAATCTAATAGCCTCTACTTGGCCTTGCTCTTGCAAGAGCCATTGATGGTTCATAATAATGGATTCTAACACTCTAACATCTAACTCTCTAACAAGTTACTATTACTTTATTTCATGCTTGCTCTAGTTATTTTTGATGGTTTTAGTGTAGCTTACTCTTGTTTGTTGAGTTTGAATGTGAAAGTGATCTTATGGGTCATGCTTTGTAAAGCTCTTAAACCAAATACTAGTGATGGTCAAGGTTACATGTAAGGTAACTATCACTAAAAGGGAAAGCCCTCGATTACTATCAGAAAACTCGAAAGGGGATAGCCAATGTGCCAACGCCAATTCCATCAGACTTCAAGTCTGAAAATCTTTATATCACGATCACTCGTTAGGCACATTGTCGTGCGAATCGGATGTCAGTGTCAGTGATATCTTCATAGATCTTTCAGTAAACATGGTCTCGACTAGCCATCTTGAAGAAAAGATAATGAATAATCCAGTCAGACACTGATTCCTGGATCAAACACTTGAACACTCTTTGGGACGTACACTTTGAACAATGTGACTGCCCACAGAGAATAAAGTGCTCCAAATCAATCTGAGAAGAAGGTTAACCCCAAGCCCATCTTCATAAGTGAAAGCTTATCCCCTTTCGAGAAAGAAAACTTAATACATCTCATGCACGAGTATATGGATGTCTTCGCTTGAAATTATGAGGATATGCCTTGTCTTGGCCCACAAATAGCCATGCATCGCCTCAACATTAATCCAGGTGGAAAATCAGTCAAGCAGCAGCAACGACGATTCCATCCAGAGATTATGGAAGCAATTGAATCAGAATTCAAGAAGCTCAGGCTCCAATTTCATCAGGAAAGAATAACACCCTGACTAGATAGCCAACATTATGCCCGTCCCAAAGAAGAATGAGATGCATCGACTTTCGTAATTTGAATGCTGCTTGTACCAAAGATGAGTTTTCTCTCCCAATCACGGATATCATGATTGACAATATGTGTGAATTTGAGTGAATGTCCTTCATGGATGACTTCTTATGATATAATTAAATCAAGATGTATCCAGAAAATAAGAAGCATACATCTTTCAGAATACCACTGGAAGTGTACTGCTACACCGTGATGCCCTTTAGCTTAAAGAATGCAAGTGTGACATATCAACGTGCCATGAACATAATCTTTCACAAGTATATACGCAAGACCGTAGAATGCTATATCGACCATATTGCAGTGAAAAGTTATAACAAAGGCGATCATCTTGGAGATCTGAAGGGAGTATTCAGTATCCTACGGGCTCATTAGCTGAAGATGAACCCAACAAAGTCCTTCCTAGGGTTGTTCAGTGGAAAATTTCTTGATTTTGTCGTGACTTAAAAAGGAATCCATATCGACCCAGAGAAAATTCACGCCATCCAAGAGATGCAGCCTCTAAGAAATCTTAAAGAACTTAGAGCATTGCAGGGATGATTGCCTTACAACCGAAGATTCATATCAAATCTTTCAGGATGTTGCCAACCTTTCACCAAGCTGATGAAGAAGGGAGTTTCATTTATTTGGGATAGTGATTGCCAACAAGCATTTGAGAAATCTAAGCAGTACCTCACGCATCCACCTATTCTAGTAGCTCTAGTAAAACTTTTCCTTCTATATGTCATAGCCATGGATCATTCCATAGGAGCCTTGTTAGCCTAGAGCAATGAACAGAGATATAAGCAAGCGATCTACTACCTGATTAGAGCAATGATCGGGGCAGAGCACTGGTACAATCCGATCGAAAAGGAATGCCTAGAGCTAGTCTTTGCCATCCAGAATACACGACACTACCTAGTAGGCCAGCGTATTCACGTTATCTCTAGAGTTAATCCTCTGCGATTACTCATGATAAAACCATTTTCTTTGAACTACAGATTGGCAAAGCAGGCTATATTGCTCTGCCAATATGAGATGTAATTCATGCCACAGAAGGCGGTGAAAGGCCAAGCCGTGGTAGGTTTTCTTATGATCATCCAGTTCTAGGATCCTCCAAACTTTATAATGATCTCCCAGATGAAATCGCGAAAGTTTGTATGATGCACGCATCCCCAGAAGAACAAATATGGCAACTATTCTTCAATGGCGTGTCAAGAACGGGTTCGAGAGGAAGTATCATAGCAGAGGTGGGGGTAGTACTTGTATCTCCATAGAACTACGTGATTCCCCGTGTATCTTTGATAACTTAGCCGTGTTCCAACAATGTGGCAGAATACAATGCTCTGTTAATAGGAATGCAACTTGCCGAAGAGATCAACGTCAAGCATCTTGAAGCATACAGTGATTCAAAACTCATCATTAACAATGTTCACGGGGAGTACGAAGTCGGACATGAAGACTTGGTGCCCTATAACAACGCAACCATCAACATGGCTGAGAAATTCAGAAGCTTTTACATCAACCATATTCCCCTCTAACATAATGCACATGACGAGCATTGGCATCCCTCGCCACTTCATTGACTCTTCCAGTTGGAACGACGGAGAAAGTACTTGTCCACATCCATGACTTGTACTTCCCAAATTCGCCCTTGAAGGCAATCTGACTCAAAAAGGAGATCTTCAAGTTAAGAAGTTGTTGAGACTTCAACAGGTCCAGAACTCTGGATTGGTGATTCCCATTCATTGACTTTGTCTTATATGGCATACTGCCAAATGATCGAAAGGAGGCAAATGCAATCAAGAGAAAGCACCTTAATTCTACTACATACGATCACATGAACATTCTATTGCCGATCGTTTGATGGAATCCTGCTCTGCTGCCTTTCACACAAAGAGGCACAGAAAGCACTCAAGAAAGCTCACGATGGTATATGCAGAGCTCACCAACCTGGATCCATGCTTGAAGATCGACTTCAAAGACTCGGCTATTATTGGCTGAAGATGATTCCTGATGCTATCGCCTATGCCAAGCGGTGTCACACTTGTCAGATCCACGATAACTTCATCCATCAAATACCGAGTCATCTCCATCCGACATCTTCTTCTTGGCCATTTGAGATGTGGGACATGGATGCTATCGGGCCCATAACCCCTCCAACATTAAAAGGACATCGATTCATTGTTGCTATAACTGATTACTTCTCAAAATGAACGAAAATAATTTCCCTCAGAGAAGTGAAGACGTCTGACACGATTAAGTTTATCAAACATCATGCCATATAGCGTCCCTCAATGAATTTTCCATGACAACGGGCCTCAATTCGTCAACTAAGCGTTCCAGAGATTCTATAACAAATTCCAAATCTAAAATGTGTCATCAACGGTATACTATCAAGTTGCCAACGTTCTTACAGAAGCTTTAAATATGACCATCGGCAAACTTCTCAAGAACTTCATCTCAAAAAGTCATGAGACTGAGACGAAAAATTAGGCAAGTGTCTGGGCCTATCACACAACGGTCCCCAACGAAGGCTACTCCATTCTCCTTGGTGTATGGGTGTGAAGTTGTACTTCCATTGGAGATTCAATTTCATCTCTGCATATTGCTTTAGCGATAAAGATGATGCACGAGGATAAGCATTGAATATGCCTCTAAGAGTTGGAAACAATGGACGATAAACGAGTCCAGGCTTAATAACAGATCGAGTCTATCAAGCTCGAATCACCAAAGCCTTCAACTAGAAAGTCGAGGAATGAATTTTATGAAAGGTAATCTTGTATTAGCTATCAGACGACCCATGGTCATGACGCATAAGATGAAAGAAAAATTCAACCCCAAATGGGAAGGACCATTTGTAGTAGACTCAGTCTACTCAAACGAATTCGTCTTACAAATTCAAATGGCGATACGCTCATGATGCCCCTATCCCTGATAAAGTTCAACATTGCACCTCTGATCATTAAGTCAAATTCATTTGACCATCCCATTCCTTCAAAGGATCGCACCTCGATTGGTCGACATCGAGCTGATCGAACATTGAAGATATTATGATGCATGATGTCAACATTGAAGAAATAACCAAGATGAAATCTTTAATTTTAGCCTTGTCACTCTTTTCATGATCAAGTTAACACTACACCTCTGATTGAAGATAATCCTTGACCAAGATGATGGATTAGGATTTGAGATCCAAGATGTTTGGCAGAGCGCCAAAGAGGACTTTGCTCTCTCAAGGGATCGCACACGATTGAACGACATCAAGCCAACCAAACATTGAAGACATTATGATGCATGATGTCAACATTGAAGAAATGACAAAGGCAAATTGTCAGTGTTAGCCTTGTGACTCATCTCTATTGCTGAGGTCGAGTTGATCGAATGGCGGTAGACAACAATGCAAATAACAAAGGTAGAATGTCAGTTTAGCCATGTCACTCTTCTCTATTGCTGAGATCGAGCCAACTGAATATCAGGAGACAGTGATGCATGATGTCAACATCGAAGACATGATGAAGGTAAACCATCGGTTTTAGCCTTGTCACTCTTCTCTAGTACATAAACCTGCATCCACCTTCAATTTAGAAGAATAGCTCATATTTTGAAATCGAGCATGCCTAGAAAACAGTTTTATGCACTCTTTTTCTTGATCATTCCTCTCAATCCAAAAGATAGCTTATCTAGCCTGACTTTTTCATATGTAATGGTGGCATGTCTCCCTTTTCCTGTTCGATCGATCGAAGCTCAATTCAATGGCATAGCATCCAAATGGTCAGATGAACTAATTAAATGAGTTTATCTGATGAATTATCATGCCAAACTCATTGAAGAAGGCTCCTGATGCATCTTTATAGAACAGTTCTAGTGTTTTCACATTCTTATCAAGATTTGGCAATCGACCAGTTCCTATGGTGGATGAAATGAGTTTATCTGATGACTTATTAACCCGGACTCATTGAAGAAGGTTCGCAGTGCATCTTCGCAGAGCCTTTCCAATATTTCCATATTCAATTAAAGTGTGGCAACCGACTTACGATCAAAGAGAATTCCATGAGGAATATTAATCTCCTAATATACTCTCCATAGAGCTTGTGCTCACTTCTTTAGTCCCCAATAAAATTTTAGAAGTCATCTGTGGAGTGAGAATCCAGAACGTACACCACATTACTTAAAGTAACAAGAACAATCCAACACTCCGATGGCTAAGGATAGAGGGGAAAGTTGGCTTTTAAGCCTAGCAAAAAATTCTCGACAACTCATCATGCTGAGGGCAATAGCATGGCTAGCCCAACTTAAGCTGTAAATGGTAATGACAAGCCAAATCTGTTGATAGCTGAGGGTTTGCTAAAAATTTTAAGGGATATGATCCCATCAATCCCACCAAAATTCCTCAGGAATTCCCTCTCATGAAATGGTAGAACCACAAAAAGCTGTATTTATTTCTCCAGCAAAATGATTACAGATCGAACCTATCATTTTAACATTATATCTCAGATTGTAATACTTTCAATGAATTAAATTCTACTTGTCAATTCTCTTTAATAGAATGGTAGGTCCGCCAATCTTGGTCAAGTTAATATTATACCTCTGACCAAACTTGCTCAAATCACAAACCAATCTTGGTCAAGTTAACATTATACCTCTAACCAAACTTGCTCAAATTGCAAAACTAATTTTGGTCAAGTTAACATTAAACCTCTTATCAAACTTGCTAAAATCATGAAAATTAGCTATTGTTATGCTAAATATTATACCTCTAGCAGTAAACAAGCCCCTGTCACTTTAATATTACACCTGTTATAGTAATTCTTCTTGATTTTCTCAACGAAAATGAGATTATATCTTCAGTTCTAAGTTAATTGTCACCTCTAGCACGCTAAACAAGTCCCTGCCATGTTAAACATTACACCTCTGACAATAATTCTTCTTGATTTTCTCGACGAAAATGAGATTACATCTTTAGTGCCAAGTTAATCATCACCTCTAGTATGCAAAACAAGTCCCTGTCACGTTAAACATCATACCTCTGACAATTTAATTTGCACAAATCACAAATCTAATCCCCGTCAAGTTAATATCACACCTCTGGCAGTAGTCTACTCGATTTTTTCAAATGTAATTGAGATTTTTGGTTAATACCACACATTATCGATTGCTAAGTTAATATTACACCTCTAGCAAATCTCACTGTTAAGTTTAAAATTGTACCTCTGACAGTAATCTTCTAGATTTTTTCAATGAAAATGAGACATTTCTGCTTAAAACTACAACTTTTCTATTCAATTTCCCTAGCGAAGTTATCTAATCATTACTTGCTAAGTTAATATCATACCTCTAGCAAATTAAAATTCCCCACTTTATTCAATCTAATTTTCTCAAATAAAAAGGAAACAGACATGATCCAAAAAGCAAATTTTATCACTCTTATTCCAGTCAAATAGTAAGAGTGATACAAACACTTTGTCTTTTACTTTAAAAAAAATACAAGTGTTATAAGAAGAGAAAGTTAATCTCGCTGAGAGAGAGAGAGAGAGAGAGAGAGAGAGACTTTGTCTACTCTTTGAGATCTTAGTTGTCTCTCTGGAGAGTCTCTTCGATCTCAGCCATGGCCTTAGTCCATAACTTTCCTTCATTCAAGAGCTTCTAGGTGGCAAGCTTGGCCCTGAGGATTTCCAACTCAGAAGTCTCGGCATTGAGCTCTTGTTGCACCTTACCCCTGGTGGCCTCGAGTTCCTCCATCTTCTTCTTCTCCGATGTCAGAATCTGCTCGTTACCTTCAAGTAAGACTTGGGCTCTGGCAATGACTTCCCAAGCACTTGCTATCACAAACTACGCATGCTAGGAATTAAACTCTGACTTCTGAAGATCATTAGATACGTCTTTATAGCTAGCCTATTGTTATCCAGATGACGGGTTCACTCGGCTATCTTTTTTTCAGCCTCTTTGAAGATATGTTTCTGTTTAGCATGGAGTTTACTTAAGACTAGCTGAGCAGACTCGACTAGGCTAGTACCTTCAACATTCTGCAAGTGTGCTACGTAAGATCTCAGCTGCTCCACGCACGTCTGATACACCTTAGCTCAATTGGAAACCCTGATTTTCCTTATGTTCTCAGCATGATTCTCGAGTAGCGACCGCACGAACTCAAAAAGGTACGCTTGGAAAATACCAGTTCATTGCAGTATGTCATCGTGATGTAGAACTGGTCAATCATATGAAGGATCAAATCTTCCAAGATGTCTACTACTGGTGCAGGCTTGGCTGGCGCGCTCATTGACCCTGTCTCCATAACTGTAGCAAGTGCGCTCTTAGAAGTTGAAGGAGGTGCACTTGTCACTCCATAAGTGCTGGTGCAAGCTGGACCAGAAGCTCTTTCATCGCCAAAGTCACCAAAAGCTTCAGATATTAAAGTGCGAGCAGAATCCTGAGTTGTGGCAACTTCATGCATAGGACGGGTCACCAGAGTCTCTTCTACTGAGGTAGCAATAGAGCCTCCCTCCAATCTGTCCTCACAATCAAAGTAGTTGTTCGAGCCAGTACGAGATTTATTTGTAGCCAATACCATAGTGTTAACAGCAACTTGAAGAAGCAGAGTTGTGAGATAAGACTCTTACTATATCTCACCTAGTTGACGAGTGGGAGATGCGACTCTTTTGTGAGACTCTAGGGTTGTGACGATCCCTCCACCACATCCCCAGCACCTGTAAAATCCCCTCTAGATTTGATCATTGGAATCTCTGAGCCCCCAGCCTGGGAAGTTTCTTGAACATGTTGTCGATGCTGGAGAAAGTTTCTATGACAGCAGCAGCAACAACTTCCCCAGAGACTTGCAAGCGCTCAAGCTGAGGTGACTCGCCCCCAGTACCGACAACACTAATGGTAGCCCCCTAAGTGACAGTCATAGGGATCTATGGTTTAGGCCGGGTTGGTTTCGCTTTGGTGTCAGCTGCACTATTAGTCGCCTCTTTGGTACCGGTCACCCGAGTTTCGAAAAAAAGTACCAAAAAGAAAAATATCCGAAAATATCCATACAAACTGCAAAGAAGGTATAATGGGACCAAAGTTTATCTTCCACAGAGGTGACTTCCATGCCCTCAATAGCTAAGTGTGAGAACTTGTTGCTATCAGGCGTGGGACGTCCGTTATCCAAGTCGAGGTCATGTCCCAAATAGTCCAACCTTTCTCAAGACGATGAAGACGATGCTAGAGTAAGCGAGACTTTAACTACTGGAGGTCTAGTCCATATGACCCTGGTAGTCAGACTCTACTTTAGTATCCCTGTAAATGGCATCATCTCGATCGGGGAACCCTATTGCATGTCCTTCAGGTAGGCACTTTCTTTCTGACCCTGGAGAGAAGTGGTTGGAGCAGTCTCAATTGTCGCCGGTGTTGGCTTAGGTTCGCCCCAAGTCACCTTCCCTTCTACAAGTCTTTCTAACCCCTCCTCGGCAGTGACCACTGCAGGACCTCGGGTTCGACGACTCCTCGAACGTAATTGGATGTTAGGGTCCTCTTCCTTATCAAAGCCAGCACAAGCTAGTTTAGGCTCCGCCTCTGAGATTGAAATTCCTCCTGAAGGAGCTTCTACTCCAGGCTCTTGGCATGCTCTCTTCTGACTCGCACCAGCCTCATCAGGCTAGGATCGAGTATGCTTCGTGATGGTGCTTTGCGACCATTTTGGATGAGATTATTTAGTAGTATGCTTCCCACGTCCAAAGATATCAGCAGTTTCCAATTGGCTGACCTCCAGCTCGGCTGCAAGAAATTCATTCATTTCCCTCATATAGGTTGCCTTGGAACCCTTGTGGGCATTGTAGATAGACTTGATGGCCTTTATGCATGAAGTGTTGATCTCGTAGCACATACAGGTGCAAAAGATAAGGATGGTATAAGAGTTGGTATTCATTATGGAAGACTAAATGTCGCTCTCGTCCCTCTGACCACGTTGAAATTCCATGTCCCGAATAGGTTCTCGCTGAAGCAAAGATCGGCTTGTATAGCTCGATCTTGCAGGTATCGCCTTGACGGAATGCCAAATTCTTGCGACAAATGTTGATTAACTAGCAGAACATGCCAGAGGATAGAGTGGAGAAGTCATCTAGGCTTGCAAAGTCCAAAAAGCACTCTCCATAAGATGCATCTTGAATTTGAGGAAAAATATCGGACCAACTGGTAGTTGACAACGCTTTGAATTGTTCTCCTGATAAAGAACATGTAAGTATGTTGCCAATTCGAGCGCTCCAGTTTCTATACAAATGGCATGAAGCCTTCTGATGCCTGCACCGCCATCATCAGGGATGGACAATGCATAACATACCATGCCACCAAGTAGGTGTATGGTAGTTTAACTTTTAGATTTGGCACCTTTAACTTAGACTCGCCATTCTGATCGACAAGCACGTTGCTTTCTTCATCCTCTAAGGCTTCCGCTTCGCAGAAACTCTTGGTCAGCACCTGAAGCCCGCTCTAGATTCATCCCACCATTGCTAGGAGCAGGGCATGTGATCGACCGAACATCAACATAACAGCTGGGTACAGCACATCTGCGATGATGGCTTCATGAGGAAGTGAGGGCATGACACACCGCTTCATTCGAAGCTTCAAGAATTCAGTTAGCAGAGCGCTGTTTGAAATAGGGATCTTGGCTTGGTGATGAAAGCTTTCAAAAACCATATCTGACTTGAAAGTATCTTCATTGGATTCTGTGGTGTATGAACTCGTCGATGCGTTAATCCTCTCCTCAATCTCCATATCCGTGCTTAGGGCTAGATGAGACATTTGGCCAATCTTGTCCCCCAGGCCCTCGAATAGATAATTTGCCCAGGCCATCCGTCTAATTCCCCCAAATCTCAACCCAGTAATCTCGGTGCAGATATGAATGTGGCACAGCACTTCCCAGATGTCTCATACGCCAAAGGAGCATCCTTCTTCATTAGGCGCAACTTCTTCATGGTAGGGATATATTCTTCATAAGGAATATCCCATATCAACAACCAGAAGACTTCATGCGTTTCATGGAGTGTAAACCCCATCTCTCCGACTGGGTTGAAGAAAGTGCGCGTCTTCCGATTGTAGCGTTCCAGCATGGCATAAAATTGGTAATTACTCTATAGGATACCATACTGGATGACCCTGACTACTATGTACAGACCAAATTGCACCAGTACTTTCTCTAGTTCCTCGAAGATGAAACCCACCATCCTCGACCACTAATACTTGTCGGAAGAGTGAATCCATCCCAATATCCGGAATTCAGCCTTAGGGAAGTCGCCCTTCGTAACCATGAACTGTTAAATGAAGGTGGCCACTTGTTTTAGAATCTCGCCCATTGGGTGTTCTACCTTCAGCAAACCCGGATGCAGTCCGACTACATCCCTTCCATGCTCAGCTAAAAATGCAGTATGTTGGAGATCCGCCCAATAGAAACTCTTAATTATACCTTCATCAACTCCCAATCCATTAGTCAGTGGAGATGTAGGCAGTCTAAAAATTATTAAAAACAAGTTCTCAGACGCGGACCTCACTCCAACACGAAGGTCGCGTTTCAACTTAACACGAACCTCGTGTGTAATGGTAAACGTGGACTAGAGTTTCTCCAGCATTCCTCTTTAAAATGCGGAGCTCAGCCAAGCCTGTGTTCCAGTTCAAACGCGGAGCTAAGCCAAGACCGCGCTCTAGTTCAAATGACGAGCTCAACCATATCCGTGTTCCAACTCAAACGCGGTTCACAATCAGAGTCGCGTTCCAACTCAAACACGGATCTCAACCAGAGTCGCGTTCTAACTCAAAGGCGGACCTCAGATAACTCGGAGTTCTAACTTAAACATGGAACTCAGTGAACTTCGTGTCTTACTCAAACGCGAGCCTGTGAGCTCGCGTTTCAACAACAGAAAAGAACTCGCGAGAGTCACATTTCTGTTGTAACTGCCCCATTACTGGGTCAATTAATACCCATGTAATTTAGGGAGTTAATTCTCATTATGGAGATATTCTAGGGGACAATTTTACCCCTAAATACCCCTATAAATAGATATGAAAGCTATTGAACAGAGGAGCTTCTTTTTCTAACAAAGAGGGGCATTAATAGCAACAAAGTTCAGAAACTTTGAGCATTCAGAGAGAGAGAGAGACAGAGAAGGAAATTTCTTCTTAAAGAAAAACTCCAATACTTGTCGTGTCCAAGTGGAGTTATTTTTGCATCCTTAAAATAATCTAAGAGAAGCATGTCTTTGGCCGGTCAACGGAGAACAAGATTCACTCTCCATCGCCACATGAAGAACCTGACTTTAAATAAAGGGGAGATTTAAATATCTTCCCTTATTTTGTAATCAAATTATATTCGTTGTAATTTTCTTTGCAATTAATAAGAATCTTACTTCGCATTTTTTCAACCAAACAAATGATGGCGACTCCACTGGGGACTGTTTTCTCTACCGACGAGAAAACCCTAGCGCAAGCTGACGTCAAGCTCATTGGATCAACGGTCAATTAGTTCATCATCGAATACGACTAAGGAAAATTTAAATAGTTTCTTTCTTTGGGCTCTAAAACCCAAAATCAATGCAGCAGTACCGTAGAGCCTCCTTGGAGACTTGTTCTCAAGTCTCTTCGGAAACTTTTCCAAAAGTGGCCTACGCCATTACTCACAACGCAAGCAACATCATATTCGGTGAGGTTTTGAAACCTCTCGTGTAGCCTATATGGCCCGTGTCAACGTCTCTCAAGAGGCCGGCAAGGCCAGTATGTTAGCTCACAGACAGAACGATGATGAAGGCCAATCCCGCCATATCTCTCCTCTCTAGACTCCACAAATTCAGGTTGTCGGGGGTTCTCAGCAGCCCCTAAGACTCAACCGGAATGCTCAACGTCTACGAAGGCGTTGTGCTTGTCGACAACAAGTCAAAGATTCTACAGTTGCAATTTGTTTTGCAGATACAGAACATGAGGCTCAAAGACCCGCGTTTCTTTGAAGCAACCATGAGACCCGCATTCTTCAAACGCGCATCTCAAGGCCCAAACACGAGGTTCGCGTTATTACTCCAAAATGCGAGACCCGTGTCCACATAGATACAAAACGCGAGGTTCAAGCCCGTGTTTCTTCAAGGCAACATGAGACCCACGTTCTTCAAATAGACATCTCAATGCCCAAGCGCGAGGTCCGCATTCTTGCACTAAAATGCGAGACTCGCATCCAATCTGTGCCAGGATGTGACTTTCGTGTTCCTACTACTCAACGCAAAGTTTACGTTCGGAAGCAGACTTTACCAAAACATGAGCATTAAACCCGCGTTTCATTACAGAAATGCAAGATCTGCATTCAGTCTGGTATGTCTTTGAAACATAATGAAGTAAAAAGCCCTCACCTCAAAGGATTTGAGGCTAGTCCCTTGGATACTCCTGCAATGGATCTAAGAGACTACTTGACAAATAAAAGGAGTATCTATCAAATCACTCCCCAATGCTATTGTGAATGGCTCATTACTACAGTACTCTCTAATTGGTCTCTAAATTTGTATATTTCAAACCACATTTTCACACTCATTCTATATAAAATTCTCTTAAATAATGGCTTTCTTGTGTGTTTCTAGGTCCAGACATCAGGTGAAGAAAAAGCCCAAAACTCTAATTTATTTGGAGATTTTTAATGCCTAGAAGAAGCTTAAGCCTTTGAAGCCCAATCTACTAATTTTGGGAGCAGAAAACAATAAATCAGAAATCAAAACCCAGTCCATACTGCAAGTACTTGACCCATACTTTAGCACTGCACGCCTGGGTGCAGCATGGCAGCGAAAACGGGGCCATGGCCGTGGAAACGCGGCCATGTTGTGGAGTCGTGTGTCCATCTTCGACGCACGACTCTGTACGGCTTCCCTGGTGCCCACTTAGCCTACAAATACCCCTGGTTCCAGAACAGAGAGGGAGAAGAGTTTTAGGGTAGTTTTCTTTCTTTAGTTTAGGTTAGTTGTTCTTCTTTTATATTTTTCATTTCTTGTAGATTATATAATAGGGAAGGGAGTAGTACATAGGATGAAAGGAAGAGTGCTTATAATGGAGGGTGACACTCTATGAAAGGTTCTCTCTTTATCTCTATTTGTTTTCTTCTCTCTAACTCCTTTTATATGCTTAGTTAATTTTCTCTCGTGGTAACTAACTGCTAACTTGCTAACTCCTTACTTGATAATCCGCATAAATCTAATAGCCTCTACTTGGCCTACTCTTGCAAGAGCAATTCCATGCTTACTCTAGTTTAGTTTTGCTGGTTTAAGTATAGTTGCACTTATTGTTGAGTTGGATGTGAAAGTAATCTTATGGGTCATGCTTTAAAAAACTCTTGAATCAAGGACTAGTGATGGCCAATGATACATGTGAGACAACTATCACTAAAAGGTTAGCATATTGGTGGAGCAATTAGTAGTTAGTAGTCATGGTTTTCTTTCATTTTTACTTTGCTTTAATAATACAAAAATCACTTTTCAAACAACCATTTTTCAATATTTCTATCTTTGTTTCCACCGTACTCTTCTCTTTTCATTCTTTGTTTTCTTTTCTTTTCATTTTTTGAAACACAAAGAACCGTAACACACACGTGAACAAACCGATAAAGCTTCTATCGCTTTCTGTCCTTACGGATTCAACCCGTTTAGCCACCATATTATAACGGAAGTATCGAGGAAGCCAAGCATGCACTTTTAACTTGTGATTTCAAAACATACACTTTTCATGTACGGTTTCTCCTGATCAAATTTTGGCGTCATTACCGGGATGGGAATGGTTTGATCTCATATTTTTGTTAATTTTTCTTTTTTATTTTTGGTGTGCAGGTCAAAATTTTTCAAAAATTTAGCATTGCAGAAATCCACACTTGCTTTTGTGTGGTTGGGTAAATTCTTGTATATTGCTATATTCTACTGCTAGTTTTTATTACCTGTGCACTGTAATAATTAAGAACTAAAATACGATAATTGGATGTTTTTAAAACGGCTTAGACATTTGCATCGAGGCACGTGTCAATTTTCATTCCAATATACTGTATTTTGTTCTTCTGTTGTTGTGATCTGGACCGAGGAGTACATATTGCATTGCATATAGTTAGGTCAAACACGTGGGTAATTTACTCGCTTTGTATGTTCATTCTTATCTATATTGTACATTGGCACGAATTGAAATTAAGGGCAAAATCTAACATAAGATAAGTGGGGAAGTCATTACCCTCCCTTAGCCCAAAATCACCTCCCTACTCACACAACCCAAGCCTTAATAAAACCTGCTGACGTTTGCCCCTAAGGACATCTCGGACTCATTTAGAAGATTGACCTAAGGGGGAAGTTATTAGAGTTTGACTCTTGTCAATCGGTGTCAAAAACTAGGGATTGAGAGGCGAAACCTCAAAGAACAGTGGCCTGACATAATTAGGCTCGTTCCTCCAGCACGAATACCTCCCACTGGTCTTGCCCCTGCCTGGCCGATTAACTTGTGATCAGATTTCTACTATGTACCTCATGTAGAAAGTCTAACCAGTTAAAGGTTGTCTAGGCCTAAGTCAACCCTAGCATAGGCTTGTTTTTCTTATTTTTTCCTTTTTCTTTATTTCTTTGTTTGTTTGTTTGTTTTTCTTTTTTGTAAATTGTGATATGGATTTCAATAACAACAATTTTTTCAATCCTAATATGAATCCATATTTCACCTCGACCTCATTTGACTCGGATAATTCCAACCCGGCTATGTACAACATGAACTAACTACATAGGCTGGATTGGACTTATCCGACTCAATATGACCCATATCCCCAATCCTATGATCATAATTTTCAGAATAATTTTTACTCTTCACAAAGTCATTGGGATTTACCGTTCCCGAGTTAAATTATCAATCACCTTTCCACCATCTTCTTTCCCACATTTGCTTCACATACTCCTTTTTCAGAACCACTAATTGTAGAAAAATCAGAGTTGTAAAAGAGTATGGAAGCCGTGTTAGAGGCCTAAAAATAATTTAAACATGACGGCCTCATCATATCTACAGAGTTTCCATAATTCATATAGTTCTTTACGATAACCACCTAAAGAAAAATCATTGTTAGAAAAGACTATGGAACTCTTGTAGGAGTCCGAACGACAATTTCATAACATATTCGACTTTCAATGTCCACCAAATTTTCAGGATTCATTCTCTCTCTGTCCAGACCCATCTCCCCTAGAAGAAACATCCGACCTAGTAAAGAGTATAGAATGCCTGCGAGATATGATGCAAAACCATAAAATTTTGCTTCCCAGGCTATCAATAAGATCGAATCAAAACAGAGTCAATTGCCAACTTCTATAAGAATAAGGAAACTCTCTCTTATCAATCATTGGCCAATTCTGACATCTTTAACTCTATTGATGTGACCAAAAATCATGTCATTTGGCAATCAAGTTTTAATTTCATCATACCAACCTGAACTTGATCAAAATCAAATCTTTGATATTTTGGCAAATTATCCATTTCCTAAAATTAAACTTGAAGATGAATGTGAACCTGAGCTTCAATTTAGCGAATTGAGCTAAATCCTTGAATTAATATCGACTCCCGTAGTGTTATCTAAACTAGGTAACATTCTTGAGCCAGTTTTGATTCCCATATTTTCTGAATTTGAATCAATCATTTCACCCATTCACATTCCTTTCGTGGACGAAAATCAAAATTCAATTTCATCACATCTATTTGAACTTGCCCAAAATTTCGAGAACCATCTTGACATTTTGACAGGTTATCCTTTTTCTGAATTGAACTTGAGCAAGAATGTGATCGTGATCTACAAGTTGGTAATTCCATTCCACTTTTTGATTCAATATTAACTCCGGTACTTTTACCAGTTTCTTTTTATATTATAGAGTTAACATTAAATCTTGTACCAGTATACTGTGAAATTGAATCACCAATATTTTACGATCACATTCTATTAATGGGGACAGTGTGTGAACATTAATTCTTTGGTTTGGACTCCATTTTTGGACCAATCTCTACTCTCATTTTTGAATCTCGACTTGACCTAAGTCACATTCCCGAATTGGTATTTGTTCCTGTTCCATTTGAGCCCAAATCAATCATCTTCCACAATCACACTTCATTGTTGGATAATGATGTTGAACAAAATGACTCAGTAATTATTTTTGAAAATTGAAAATTGGATGGGGATAATTTTTTCAATAAAATCATATTCTTCTACAATCTTTTAGTGGGTCATATTAGAGAGGTTACTGGTAGGTTCCTGCGAACTCCACACAATTTAGATTTGGCCGCATTTCGTGGACCATTCAGACCACCATGAGGTAATTTTTCTTCCCTCCCCATTTGTTTCATGCATATACACATTCACGATGCATTGAGAATAATGCCTAAGATAAGTGTGGGGGAGAGTTCATTAACGTAGGTTATTCTAAACTTTCTTTCTTTTACACTCCTTTTTATAAAATTTTTAGATTTTTTCTTTTGTATAGAAACTCTTTTCTTTTCTTTTTTTACAAAACTTTTTGAAATAAGAGGATCTTAGAAATTAAGAAAACCTAAAATTATGAATTCTTAAACTAAGTCAAAATAATAGATCTTATTTAAATTTTAGGATAAGAAAGTTAAGATTGGAAAGATAATTTGATCTCAAATTTTTTGCTTTAGATATATGCACTTCACACTTACACAAATTTTTTTTGGGATTAAAACAAAGACTGAAAATGCCATAAAAATATATACAAAAAAATTATGATAATAAAAATCACTTATTAAAGCTAGATAGTTATGCCTCAGGAAGTATGATTATTGACGCCAAAAACGGTGGACAAAAATAAAATAATCTCTTTTAGTTTTGTGGCCTTGTTTACTCGAGTCCTTAAGCCTGAGGGATATTTTCTCATCTGGTAAAACTATCTAGTTTGGGAGTAACCGGCTAAAGGCTCACTACCTGGGTATGGTAGAAAGCTTAAGAAAACTAAAGGAAGGAAAAATATTTGATATAAATAAATGACATGAAAGTTAGAGTCGATATCCCAAAAATCTTCATAGTTCACAAAGTGCGTATTTTCTTAGAGTTCTATGAAAGATCAAAGAATTAATTTAATTTTAAATTCTTGCATTTAATTTATAACAAGATTTTGCATTTAGACTTAGTTTAAGAAAGAATAACTTCTGATTAACCTATGACCTTAGATCACTTAAATTTTCGCAAAAGTATTTCAACACTTTCTCTATTTCAAAATGTGTTTTCAAAATACTAACATTTGATTTCTTTCTTTATAGATTTTGTGGGTGTAATCTGCTAAAAACCTTCAGGAGACAAAACTCCTTCTCGAGGGAAAACCTAAAGATTTAATGGCTTATTGCACATGCTCAGTGCAATCACGTCACCTGCGAAAGTGGTGTCATAATTTTCCTAATTTTTCAGTTTTGCTTGGGACGAGCAAAAGATAAGTGTGAGGGTGTGATTGGTCTCTATATTTGTATATTTCATACCATATTTTCACACTCATTCTATATAAAATTCTGCTAAATAATAATTTTCTTGTGTATTTCTAGGTTTATGACATGAGGTGTAGAAGAAGCTCAAAACTCTAATTTATTTCAGAATTTTTAATGCCTAAAAGAAGCCCAAGCCTTTGAAGCCTAATCTGCTAATTTTGGGAGCAAAAAACAATAAATCAGAAGTCAAAACACAGCCCATATTGCAAGTACTTGACCTATGCTTCAGCGCTGCATGCCTGGCCGCAGCATGGCCGTGTTTTCGCGTCCATGTTGTGGAGTCGTGCGTCGATCTTCGATGCACGATTCCGTACGGCTTCCCTGGTGCCCCCTTAGCCTATAAATACCCCTAGTTCCAGAACATAGACGGAGAAGAGTTCTAGGATAGTTTTTAGGGTAGTTTCCTTTCTTTAGGTTAGGTTAGTTATTCTTCTTCTTTCTCTTTTATATTTTTTATTTCTTGTAGATCATGTAATAGGGAAGAGAGTAGTACATAGGATGAAAGAAATATTGCTTGTAATAGAGGGTGACACTCTATGAAAGTTTCTCTCTTTATCTCTACTTGTTTTCTTCTCACAACTCCTTTCACATGCTTAGCTAATTTTCTCTCATGGCAACTAACTACTAACCACTAACTTGCTAACTTCTTACTTGATAATCCACATGAATCTAATAGCCTCTACTTAGCCTTGCTCTTGCAAGAGCCATTGATGGCTAATAATGATGAATTTTAACACTCTAACATCTAACTCTCTGACAAGCTAATATTACTTTATTTCATGCTTACTCTAGTTTAGTTTTGATGGTTTAAATGTAGCTTGCACTTATTATTGAGTTGAATGTGAAAGTGATCTTATGGGTCATACTTTAAAAAGCTCTCGACCAAGGACTAGTGATGGCCAAGGATACCTGTGAGGCAACTATCACTAAGACGTTAGCATATTGGTGAAGCAATTAGTAGTTCGTAACCATGAGTTTTCTTTCATTTTTACTTTGCTTTAATAATACAAAAATCACTTTTCAAACAACCATTTTTAAATGTTTCTATCTTTATTTCCACCATACTCTTCTCTTTCCATTCTTTGTTTTGTTTTCTTTTTATTTTTTAAAACATAGAAGAACCGTTAACACACACGTGAACATACCGATAAATCTTCTATCGCTTCCCGTTCTTGTGAATTCGACCTGTTTAGCCACCATACTATAACGAAAGTATCGAGGAAGCCAAAGCACGCACTTTTAACTCGTGATTTCAAACATACACTTTTCGTGCATGGTATTCCCCCGATCACTCTTCGAATGCCACTGCAACTCTTGTACGAGCAAGCCATCGGCATTTAATCAGCTATCAATCATCTCAGTCTCTAACTCAGCCAAGAGACACCGCTCCCACAAGAAGAAGTCCTTCTCTGACATGGAGTACCCTAAGGTAACTTCAAATATGGTGGGTCCATGTCCTACACCGAGCAAGTCCAAAAGAAAGCAACTGGTCGTCTGTTCTGGCTCGTCTGACGATGAACCTTCTTCTAGTTTGAAAGAAATACTGAGCGAATCAGAAGGAGTGTACCTGCACACTTGCATCCGGATTGGTAAAATTTCCTTGATGAACTACAGTGCCCTAACCAAGGGTATTGACATGAACGAGGCGCACCTTCCATCATAGAATCTCATGCCTCTAGCTCTTGTATAGAGAAAGAAGCCTTCGCATACATGGCAAGCACTCCCAAAAAAGTGGCCAATCGATTCAAAGAGCAGGCCCAGGTTCATAGGAAACAGTTCGATATGATTCGAACTCAATAAGAATCTATCAACACCCTTAAGCAGATGCAAGCACAACTACTTAAGAAGATGAAAAAAGGTCCAAAAACCAAGGGGAAAAAGGAGGGATAAAGCTCTTCTTTTGAGGATACTGAGAGTGAAAAGCACTTAAACCCTGAGTCCCCAAACATTCATCTGAAGAGGAGGATGGCTCAGAAAACAGGTCTCGTCACTCAAGGAGAATGAGCAATCTAAAGAAATGCCTTGAAGTCTTTGCGCACCGAGGCAACCTTCAAGATATAGGGGAAGTCTTACCCTACCCAGCGGAATATAACTCAGCTCCCTACCCTCAAAGGTTCAAGGCACCAACCCTACATACTTTCGGCGATATAAGTGTTGGCCCAGAGGCCTTCCTCTCTAGTTTTGATGATGATTAACTCATGTAGTTATGTTTACTAATAATCTTGTGATTTTAGTTTCAGATCATGTAATAAGATATTAGTTGGTGATTGCTTCAAAAAGAGGAGTTTGGAAGCCTTCACTTGGTGATTCCCGAACCCGAGCGTCAAGATCATACATAGCCTAGCTCGTGGATCACGGTTTGGATCGAGTCTACTTGAAGATTGAAGATCGTCAAGAAGACTTAGGTATCCTAGTTTAGGCTTGTGTGTTTTAGATCCATGTGTAAAGATAAGAATAGTTGATATGCTCAAGTGCACAACACACACGTTTTATGTTTGGATATTGGTCTTTCGGTTTTGGTTTAACCAATATTTGTTTTCATGAATAGTTGATCAAAACAAGTTTAATTGGTTTATGTATAGTAGTTTCATTCTATACATGCATGCTTAACTTTTAAACAAACTTATTTTGACTTTCCTATTCATGTATTGAAAAATTCAAGTTTGACAAAATACTAGTTTTGGTTTTTGGTAAAAATGATAAAACACAAAAATAGTTTCATATGCTTGATATTTGAATTGAAATGTTTATCACATGTTTATATATCAATGCAAAATGATAAAACTATTTTTGGAGATTTTTAGAAGTTTTTATAAGATTTATTAGAATATTTTAACCTGTTTTTCTGACCCAGTATATTGGCTACCAGGCTTTGGCGGTCGACCGTCCCGGTCGACCGTATGGCAGAGCCGGTCGACCGCTCGGTCAACCGACGTACACAGGTCTGTGCACGTCTAGGCAGGCAATGGGCCGGTCGACCGGTTGGTCGACCGGACCAGAGAGCTTTGCTCTCTGTATCTGGGCGATCGACCGGGATGCCCCAACGGTCATATTTGGGACCGTTGGCTATCGACCGGCCGGTCGACCGCAGGCCTGTCAGGCTGCCAGATCAGCCTAACGGCTAGTTTTCTGTTTGGCCTATATAAACCCCTTTTCTTTGGGATTTTGGCCAAGTTTTTCAAGTTAAAATTTTTGAGTTTCTCCATTGTTTTAAACAAGTTTTCAAAAGAGTTTAAGTGCCAAAAAGATCCATCTTATTTATTTTAAAGTGTTTGTTATTTCAAAGAAATTAGGTTTTTGGGAATTAGTTTTGATCTAAAATTTCTATATCTATGTTGGTGATTTCCCAAGAGAATTTCTTTGATCAAAACACTTTATTTTTCCACACTTGAGCTATCTTCTATCCTATTCTATTAGGATCATTTGTTTTGTGGAAAAGAGATTGTTTGTGGTTGAAAGATACCACCAAGTTGTAAACCCTTATTCTTGTTGGGTTGCTCCCTCTTTGGTAGAGGTTGAGGTTTGTGTTTGCTCCCTCTATTGTGAGGTGGAGTTTGGTTATTGGCTACGGGCCTTATCCCTCTTCGGTAAAGGTGGATTGGTTGTTGTTTGGCTACGGGCCTACCCCTCGATTGTGAGGCGGTGTTTGAGAGAGGAGTTCGGTACTCCTGGTTGTACAAATCCTCCTCGGTGGAGGTTCCCTCGGTGGGAGTCCTCGGTGGACAAGATAGTGGATTAGAAATCCTTCTTGGTGAAGGCGGGGACGTAGAGCTAGGGGCTCGAACCTCGAATATATCTTTGTGTTTGTGTTTGATCCATTGTCTCTCTAACTCTCTCTCCTTTATTTTGTGTTGTGCATAGCATCATTCTTATTGTCATATCATTCATATCTTATTGCTTGCATTTGTGCCTTGCATCTTTTATATTGTCATATATATATTGTATGCTTGGCTTGCTTGTGTGTGTACCTCACTTATACTTAACCACAAGAGCTTCATATAGCACCTCAACCCTTATCTAGGGGAATCAAGAGGAGTTAGTCCAGAGCCCTTCACGGGGAATTCGGCTACACTTGTTGGTTGTATTAAGTGTGTTGCAAATTAGTTTTTAAGCTTCCGCATTTAGTTTATATATTAGCATATCACCTATTCACCCCCCTCTAGGTGATTTCAATTGGTATCAGACCCTACGCTCCTGATACTTAGGCTTAACATCCTAGGAGTGAGATCCTTGTTTGCTAGTCTATCATTTGCATTTGCTTGTTTGCAGACATATAGTTTGGACCCATGGACTTCATGACCCCACCTATATTTGACCCTTCCAACATTCTTATTTGGAAGACTAGGATGTCCATCTACATACAAACCCTAGGATATAAGGTTTAACTTGCCATTACCAAGGAATCCTACCTTAGTGATAGCAAGCATATAGGGCCAATGCACAAGCCCTAGAGGCTATTAGAAGCACGCTTTTAAAAGATTATCTTATGCTTGTTTCTAATCTTGATTCCGCCTTTGCAGTGTGGAACAAGTTGACCACAACCACCACCTCCAAGCGTCAATTGCCTATCCAACAAGAAGAGAAATCTAGTGGAGAATCCGATTCTCAATGCTTCATGATCCAAGGGAATGACCCTTGAGGTACAATCGGAAACTCAACTAGATAGTAATGATTGTGATAGTTCTTCAAATGATTATGTTGATGCCAACACTTTAAATGAAGAACTATCTATTGTTTGTGAAAAATTAATTGAAAAATATAAAATTTTGAAAAAGAAAGTCTAGGAATTGTTAATGAAAATAAAAGTTTGCATTCTAGACTTAACAATGTTTTGCAAGAGAAGGTTGAGGTCTATAATGAAAGGGATTCATTAAGATCTCAACTTGATCTTGCCTTAAAAGAAAATGAGTTTTTGAAAAATAAAAATGATTGTATTAATGTTTTGAAGAAAAATGAAAACTTGTCTTCAAAATTGACTTTGTTTTAAAAGAGAATGTTGCTTTGAAAAATAAAATAATTTCTATTTCAAAGGATTTAGAAGTTTGTTTAAAGAAAAACATTGTTTTGAAAAATAATATGGATGCACATGTTTGCCATGCTAGTGTAGCTTCTTCATCTAGTCTACCTATTGCATGTACCACTTCATCTAGAATTAATGATGATATTTGTTTGTTAAAGAAGAGTGTAGATTGTTTGGGCTCCACTATGAGCCATTGTGCCAAGAGCCATGCACGTTTGGAAACTTTGTTTTGAAAGAAACAAGTTCCTATTATGCATGCACACCCATCACGGCATACACATGCCTCTCACAAACACACTCATCACATGTATGCTCATGTGTACACTTGTACACATTGTGGACGTAAGAGCCACCTTGCTAAATTTTGTTTTGATCGTATACATGATTGTAATTTAGCAAATAAATTTGTTTGGGTTAGAGAAGGTACTAACCCCCATGGACCCAAAAAGTTATGGGTACCAAAGACCACCCCTATTGTTTATGATGTAGGTGTGGGCTCTCACATGACGTGAGAGTAGCGGTACCTTGGAGTGGATGCGTTCCGAGCTTCATGGAAATTATTTGGATGCATTACTTTCAAGGGAAGTTTGGTGGATAGGACCACCTTGTTTTGGAGACATGGAGAAGTTGCCTCATAGCTTTTAGTAACGGTCTCTTACTCCTTATTTATTTATGCATGCTTTTCATGTTCATTAGTTATAGCATGTTTTGTTGTTTATATGATCATTATGTTAATGCCATGGTTATTAGGCTTATGACTTACATGTATAGTATTTGAGACACCCATACTTATATGGACCCATATTTAGTGTTCTCACCTTTGTTTAGCTATCATGTTTATCATAGTTCTAATAACATGTGAATTTACATAATAATCATGTTTATGTTTCTTCATGATGATTTATATCCCGTTTGGTGCTTCATGTTTTGAATATATGTTTAAATGTTAGTTTTCATTAAGACTAGGTATATATTTGTGCATATAGTGGGTCACAAATAAATCTATATATGTTTGTTCTTGATTGCTTATTTGTTCCCATTAGATGTGCTAGTATAGTCTAGTTTTGATGATCCATGCATTTTAAACTTGTATTCCCATTTTGGTTTTGTTTTATGATCATGTGTTTTCATTTCATGTATTTGTCTATTTTGCCAAACTTTAAGATATACATGTATACCCCTTGAGTCATTTGCTTTTCATGCAAATCTATACATATTAACTCAATTGTGTTTAGGGATATGTATGTATACTTTTTGTGTTGACAAATCATACATATACCTTGAATAAAATTTTTTTTAATGGAAATTTAGTTTTTCATGTTCACCATGTTTTCATGTATTTATGTTTAACTTCATGTTTATGTCTATTTTATCCAAACTATTGTTTATACATATACATCCTTTTGAGCCACGTGCCTTCATGCATATATATTTGTGGACTCGTTGTGTTTGGATATGTATGTATACTTTAGTTTGTATAGAACATACATATACCTTGAAGATTAAATAGTTTTGATGATTTTCATGTTTTCATGTTTTAAAGGAATTGAGCTTATTGTCCATCTTTCATGATTATGATCTTCACTTCTTATTTCTACACTCACATTTATTGTTTACTCATGTTTTGTTTTCATGAGTCATATTTATACTTAATTGGCTTAGAGTGTTGATTATCATGTAGATTTCATGTTTCATGAAAAATAATTTTGTTTTATTCCTTACTTGAAGGATTTCGTACTAGTTTACAAATTTTTCATATAACTAGTTGCGATATTCTTCATTTGGTAGAGTGTTTCAAACAACCTTATTTTCATATCTATTTTTGAAAACCTCTACCTTCTAAGGGCGGTTGGATGGGAGATCATGCTCATGAATGCTTTATAGTGAAAATCATTTTAAACTTGAACATGATTGGGAGGATAGATTATATGAGATATACATTTGATATTATTGTTGTTTCAATGGTATCATTGGATTCTTTCAATTGGTATCAATATTGACATTTCTTGTATACTCATATATATTTTTATGTATGTATGCTTTCACTTCAAATAGTATCAATTTCGATTGGTATCTAATTTTTCATACATATATATATTTTGTTTATGCTAAGCTTGAAAATTTAATGATTATCATATTTCAATTGATTAGTTTTCAATTGGTATTCTTAAACAAGCTTATGCATGTGTTTAGTTTGTATTTCATAAGGGGAGAAAATTCGATTTTCATATTTCAATTGGTTTTGTATTCCACTCTCTTGCTTTATGGTAGAAATAATAATTTCAATTTGATATCATATGTTCTTAGTGACAAATTCTTACAATTGGTATCATTTTGCATCAAGATGTTTATTTGAATGTTTTCAATTGGTATCAAGATTTTCTTTTGTTTTCTTAAAATTGGTATCAATGTTTTTATGTTTCATCTCAATTGGTATCAAGATGCACTACTTTGACACATTCTTAATTGGTATCGAATTTATTTTATTGAGAAAATTCAAAATTGTGTTTTAATAAGAAATGTTAAAAATGTTTTTGATATGATTGCATATATGCAAGGAGAGCTTAACATCTCTTCTACATATAGATTCATGTTGAGTGTATCTTATATTAAGGAGCTTGACAACTCTTCATTATGCTATACACGTGTGTAGGGGGAGCTTCACATCTCTTCTTATGCATTGCATATTTTGTGTTATGTGAATTAGGGCTTGTCATCCTTTCTTCATGTAATGCATATGTGTAGGGAAGTTAACTTAGCGTCTTCCTGTTCATGAATGTATATCGCATATATTCTTATTATTGATTTGTTTAACCCCTTAGTTAATTCTTTGTTTCGAACAAAAGGGGGAGAAAAATTTATTGATTTGTTTTTACTTTGACCCTTTGTTGATGATTGACAAAAAAGGGGAGAAGTATTTGAGTTTATGCATGTTTTATATGCATGTTTTGTTTTATTTATTAGTTTATTGTTTAATTGTTTAATTGATATCAAGAGCATTATTTAAGAACATGTTTTTATTGATATCAAGAGCACGTTTTATGCATATCTATGCATTCATGTTTATGAGCTTACATTGCATATCTATTTGTTTATTGCTATGCATGAGTTAAGGGGGAGCTTCTTTGAAGCTTAACTTTAATCCATGCATATATAACTCCATGAGTTTTGTCATCATCAAAAGGGGGAGATTGTTGGCCCAGAGGCCTTCCTCTCTAGTTTTGATGATGATTAACTCATGTAGTTATGTTTACTAATAATCTTGTGATTTTACTTTCAGATCATGTAACAAGATATTAGTTGGTGATTGCTTCAAAAGAGGAGTTTGGAAACCTTCACTTGGTGATTCCCAAGCCCGAGCGTCAAGATCATACATAGCCTAGCTCGTGGATCACGGTTTGGATCGAGTCTACTTGAAGATTGAAGATCGTCAAGAAGACTTAGGTATCCTAGTTTAGGTTTGTGTGTTTTAGATCCATGTGAAAAGATAAGAATAGTTGATATGCTCAAGTGCACAACACACACGTTTTATGTTTGGATATTGTTTTTTCGGTTTTGGTTTAACCAATATTTGTTTTCATGAATAGTTGATCAAAACAAGTTTATGTATAGTAGTTTCATTCTATACATGCATGCTTAACTTTTAAACAAACTTATTTTGACTTTCCTATTCATGTATTGAAAAATTCAAGTTTGACAAAATACTAGTTTTGATTTTTGGTAAAAATGATAAAACACAAAAATAGTTTCATATGCTTGATATTTGAGTTGAAATGTTTATCACATGTTTATATATCAATGCAAAATGATAAAACTATTTTTGGAGATTTTTAGAAGTTTTTATAAGATTTATTAGAATATTTTAAACCTGTTTTTCTGACCCAGTATATTGGCTACCAGGCTTTGGCGGTCGACCGTCCCGGTCGACCGTATGCCAGAGCCGGTCGACCGCTCGGTCAACCGACGTACACAGGTCTGTGCACGTCTAGGCAGGCAATGGGCCGGTCGACCGGTTGGTCGACCGGACCAGAGAGCTTTGCTCTCTGTATCTGGGCGATCGACCGGGATGCCCCAACGGTCATATTTGGGACCGTTGGCTGTCGACCGGCCGGTCGACCGCAGGCCTGTCAGGCTGCCAGATCAGCCTAACGGCTAGTTTTCTGTTTGGCCTATATAAACCCCTTTTCTTTGGGATTTTGGCCAAGTTTTTCAAGCTAAAATTTTTTGAGTTTCTCCATTGTTTTAAACAAGTTTTCAAAAGAGTTTAAGTGCCAAAAAGATCCATCTTATTTATTTTAAAGTGTTTTGTGTATTTCAAAGAAATTAGGTTTTTGGGAATTAGTTTTGATCTAAAATTTCTATATCTATTTTGGTGTTTTCCCAAGAGAATTTCTTTGATCAAAACACTTTGTTTTTCCATACTTGAGCTATCTTCTATCCTATTCTATTAGGATCATTTGTTTTGTGAAAAAGAGATTGTTTGTGGTTGAAAGATACCACCAAGTTGTAAACCCTTATTCTTGTTGGTTTGCTCCCTCTTTGGTAGAGGTTGAGGTTTGTGTTTGCTCCCTCTATTGTGAGGTGGAGTTTGGTTTTTGGCTACGGACCTTATCCCTCTTCGGTAGAGGTGGATTGGTTGTTGTTTGGCTACAGGCCTACCCCTAGGTTGTGAGGCGGTGTTTGAGAAAGGAGTTCGGTACTCCCGGTTGTACAAATCCTCCTTGGTGGAGGTTCCCTCGGTGGGAGTCCTCGGTGGACAAGATAGTGGATTAGAAATCCTTCTCGGTGAAGGCGGGGACGTAGAGCTAGGGGCTCGAACCTCGAACATATCTTTGTGTTTGCGTTTGATCCATTGTCTCTCTAACTCTCTCTCCTTTATTTTGTGTTGTGCATAGCATCATTCTTATTGTCATATCATTCATATCTTATTGCTTGCATTTGTGCCTTGCATCTTTTATATTGTCATATATATATATTGTATGCTTGGCTTGCTTGTGTGTGTGCCTCACTTATACTTAACCAAAGAGCTTCATATAGCACCTCAACCCTTATCTAGGGGAATCAAGAGGAGTTAGTCCAGAGCCCTTCACGGGAAATTTGGCTACACTTGTTGGTTGTATTAAGTGTGTTGCAAATTAGTTTTTAAGCTTCCGCATTTAGTTTATAGATTAGCATATCACCTATTCACCCCCCTCTAGGTGATTTCAATAAGGTCACTGAACCAGCACATATACTACTTTAAATCCCAAACCAGAAATGTAGTATCGAGAAATTTTATTTTAAGAAAAAAATCGATCAGTATACAAGGATGTGAAAGTGGTTTCTAGAAATTTGACTCCATTTGTAATTTAAAAATCCGAGAATCAATCGGCGGTACTGATCAATCCCGATTTGGAGATTTTAATAAAATAATTTAGAAAATTTTGGAAATCTTGAAAATTCTAAAATATTTGAAAACAGTGTTTGAAACTAAAATCAATCAAATCTAACTAGCAGAAAGTCAAATTGATCAGTATACTAGGATTAGGTCCCTAGTTCAGACTAAGACTGACTCCGAGTCCATGAATCTAGGTCCAAAGCAAAACAATCACATAATTAATAATAAAATAGATAAATACAGAAACCAAATCAAAAAATATGATTGAAAAATTAGAACACATATCTAAGTATGTATTTCGAGAACGGGGTGTTACATCAATCAGATGGATTAGGATTTGAGATCCAAGATGTTTGGGAGAGCGCCACAGAAAAGTTTTCTCATTCAATTGATCACATCACGGTCGATCTACGCTGAGCCGACCGAACATTGGTGACATTATGATACTTGATGTCAACATCGAAGCAATGACAAAGTTGAAACCTTGGATTTTAGCATTGTCACTCTCCTCATGACAAGTTAACACTATACCTCTAATCGAAGATTCATCCTGATTAGTTAGATAGATTAGGGTTTGAGATCCAAGATGTTTGGGAGAATGCCAAAAAAAAACTTTCTCATTCAATAGAACATATCACGGTTGATCAACGCCGAGCTGATCGAACATTGGTGACATTATGATGCATGATGTCAACATTGAAGTAATGACAAAGTTGGAAACTCCGGTTTTTGCTTTGTCACTCTTCTCTTGATCAAGTTAACATTATATCTCTGATCAAAGATTCACCCTGATCAGTCAGATGGATTAGGGTTTAAGATCCAAGATGCTTGAGAGAGCGTCAAAATACGTTTTCTCATCAATAGATCACATCACGGTTGGTTGAGATCGAGTCGATCGAACATCAGTGTCCAATGATGCATGATGTAACATTGTAGGAAAAAAGGCAAAAAAGCAGTTTTTAGCCTTGTCTCTCTTCTGTAGTATAAAATAATCTCTCTCCCTTCAACACGAGCATAGTAGTCTTCATCAATCGACGACTGTTCATCCAACTTATGCAACACTCAATCAATAACTTTCATCAAGAGATGCCTTTCTTTATCCTCCAAAGTTGGATGTATAAGCAAAGGCAGGATCTTATTGAATAGCTTCCTGGCCTTCAGTGAACTGCCGAAGCGCCGCCGTTCTCAGAGGAGTCCTACTGCCTATTGAATAGCAACTTCATCAAACTGTTGCCCACAATTCTCTTTAAGAATAGCATAAAGCAAAGCACCAAACACTTCCTCGCTGGAGTTCTAATCGGCACATAAGAAGCTGATTCGAGGGTGCCCAACAACTCCTCGCTGGAGTTCTAATCGACACATAAGAAGCTGATTCAAAGGAAATAGCGTCCTCTTCGGTAAAACCCCCATGGAGTTTGAACTTCTTTGATCCCCGATAATATTTTAGAAGTCATTTATGAAATGAAAACCCAGAAAGTACACCACGTTATTTAAATTAACAAAATAATCCAATGCCTCCGACAGCTAAAGGATAGAGGAAATAATTGGTTTCTTTAAGCCCAACGAAAATTCCTTGACAACTCATCATGTTGAGGGGAATAGCATGACTAGCCCAACTCAAACGGTAGTTGGTAAAGGCATACCAAATCCATTGATAGCTAAGGATTTGCTAAAAATCCTAAGGAACCTAATCCTGCCTTCCCCTCCAAAATCCCTTACCAATTCTCGTCCATGGAATGGTAAGACCGCAAAAGCTGTAATTATTTCCCAACAAAATAATCATAAATCGAACCCGTCATATTAACATTATACCTCTGGCAGTAAAACCAACTTATCCCCAGTAGGATAGAATTTCAACTTGTCAATTCTCTTCAATAGAATGACGAGTCTACTAAAATTACTCAAATCACCAAATTTTTCAGCTAAGTTAAACACTACACCTCTGACAAAAAATTGCTCATATCGTAATACAAGTCCCTATTAAGTTAATATTACACCTATGGCAGTGATCTCTCAATTTTTGAGATGTTCGATGTCAAGTTAAATATCATACCTTTAGCATCCATTTCATTATTAAGTTAAATACTACACCTATGACAATGATCTTTCCTTGAGCATTCTCATCGAAACCGAGACATTCAATGCTAAGTTAATATCATACTTCTAGCATCCATTTCATTGTTCAGTTAAAAAATACCACACCTATAATAATGATCTTCCCTCGAGCTTCCTCATCGAAATCGAGATGTTCAATGCTAAGTTAATATCATACCTCTAACATACATCTTTGTCAAGTTAATATCACATCTCTAAAATTTAATTTACTCATACTGCAAATCCAAACCCGTCACGTTAACATTATACTTTTGACGGCAAAAATTTTCATAAATCTCTAGTGGATCAAACTCCACTTGTTATTCTTATCAATAAAATAGCAAGTCCACAAAATTCGTTCAAATTACAGATACAAATCCTTTCAAGTTAACATTACACCTCTGACAGTAACCCTCTCAATTTTCTAGTAGAATTACGTAACTTTTGATTGCTACGTCAATCGTCACCTCTAGCAATCAAATTCAATCGCTTTAATTTATTTAATTTTCAAACACAAAAAGAAAATAAAGATGAACGAAAGCAAAATAATCACTTTTATTATTCATATCAAAATGATAAAAGTGATACAAACACTCTCTTATTTGATAGGTGGAGTGTTTCAAAAAAAGAAACAAAGCGTGATACTCGCGTCTTCATCAGCAAGAGCCGCGTCTTCTCTTTCCAATACAGGAGTATGTCCCTACTTCTGTAATCAGTTCAACAGTCCACTGGAAAAGGCAATCGACAACTCTACCGGCTCAAATAGTACACTGAAAACCAAATCAGAGCTCAGATAAGATCTAGAATGTGTATCTAGATACTTACAATGATCACCCCTGAGCTTCAAGCAGTTCAATAGTATACTCTCGAAGACCTGAACCCAGACTAGATCAAGCTCAGGGCATCTCAAAAGATTTCCAGTCCAATCACAGGAGCCTAGATCAATATAAAGTCCAAAGTATTTCTAAATCTGTCCCTGTCAACTGCGGAATTTCGAAAACTTTTGAGGGAGTTTTGTAGGCTGTCTAAAAGTCACTGAAGGTAAGTCATCAAATGCAGAACTCACTCCAACGCGAAGGTCGTGTTTCAGCTCAAACGCGAGCCTCGCGTCTAATGGTAAACGCGGATTTGAGTCTGTCCAGTGTTCCCCTTTAAAATGTGGAGCTCAGCCAAGCCTGCATTCCAGTTCAAATGCGGAGTTCAGTCACATTCGTGTTCGAACTCAAACGCGAATCTCAACCAGAGTTGCGTTCCAACTCAAACATGGATCTCAACTAGAGTTCCGTTCTAACTCAAACGCGGACCTCAGACAGCTCTGCGTTCCAACTCAAACACGACCTCAGTCAACTCTGCGTCTCAACTCAAACGCGAGCCTGTGAGCTCCACGTTTCAACAACAGAAAGGAACCCACGAGAGTCATGTTTTTTGTTATAACTGTCCTATTACTGGGTCAATTAACACCCATATAATGTGGGGAGTTAATCCCCATTATGGAGAGATTCTAGAGGATAATTTTACCCCTGAATACCCTTATAAATAGTTATGAAAGCTATTGAATGGAGGAGCTTCTTTTTTTAAGAAAGAGGGGCAAGAATAGCTACAAAGTTCAGAAACTTTGAATATTCAAAAAGAGAGAGAAAGAAAGAAATTTCTTCTTCAAAGAAAAACTCCAACATTTATCATGTCCAAGTGGGGTTATTTTTGCATCCTTAGAATGATTTAAGAGAAGCTTGTCATTCGGCCAGTCAACGGAGAACAAGATTCACTCTCTATCACCACACGAAGAGTCCAACTTCAAATAAAAAGGAGATTAAATTATCCTCTCCCTTTTGTAATCGGATTGTATTTGTTGTAGTTATCTTTGCAACTAATAAGAATCTTACTTCACATTTTTTTTGACCAAATAGGAGAGATATCAATTGGAGGCATGACAGGGGAACATCCTATCCATGTTCAGGTGGAAAAGTGTCGATCCCCAATTTGATGCAGCCATTTGTAGTGGCCATCAAACAAGATTTCTGCATCCTCATCGATGGAGCCCCCGAAGAAGAAGTCCGGCTCCCCTAGCAAAGTTCGGGCATCATACTCGAATCGCCCATCAGAGATAAGCCCTTAAAGAGTCAACGAGCTAGCCTAGCTCAATCTGACTTGTCATATCCGATTCTTTCTAGTGAACGCTGGTGCAGTCTTCCAGAGGCTGAAGATGAAGTTTCAGTACGGGCCAACCATGTGGCCAAAATGACGCCTCTTGGACAGAGGGTTGAAAGAATATCTCACTGCAAGGAAGAACAGAACACAAAGTTAAAATTCTAAAAGTAGTGAAAAAACACCAAGTGTTAAAACTTAAATGCGGGTCTCAACACATGAGACTCGCGTCCAATGGCTTGAAACACGAAGCTCACATGAAACCCGCATCCGAACTTCACACTTGAAGACAGAGAAATTTTTCTAAGTGTGGAGACTCAAAGGCGAGTCTCAGAATGAATGAGACCCACGTTCAAATGTCTCAAAATGCGAAGTTTTCCAGAGTCGCGTTCAATTCGCAAACGCGAAGGTCACGTTGATGAAATGAAATGTGAGGATCATCAGATCCGCGTTCTGCTTATCAACGCGAGAATCGCGTTCACAAATCAAACGCGAGCCTGCGAGCTCGGCGTTGACTATTAAACTTCAAAAGAAGTTTAAGGGTCAAAACCCCTTCGTGTTCAGAATAATGGCGAAAGCCATTTTTTTTTTTTACCTGAGATAGGGCTTCTTGAGGAGGAAAACCACTCATTGGAGTTGAGACAGTGGCAATGCTAGATGAGGAAGCATTTTGCTTCAATATTTGGGACCATTTTCGCCGATTAAATCTTTGAAAGAAGATTGAAAAAACTTAGAGCTTTTGGTTTCTGTTGGAAGGTGATTGAGATTTTACCTGCACACAAAATAAATAATATTAGATTTAGAACAAGTTGTGCAAGGTTCTCAATTCGAATCCGCGGTAGCAGTGGCTATGCGGGTCGTGATCCTCAGGAGAGACTAGCGATAGAAGCGTTTAAGTAAGATTCTCTAAAAATTATTTTCTTTTATTATTTACAATGGTATATGATATTTACAATGAGAAGGTGAAAAGTAAATTTGAGAGAGATGGAGTTCTAAACTAGAATTAGAAAGAAAGAAAACTATACATACATACCTCTTCTACCTTGCTTATCTTTGATCCGTGCGATGACTTACCTTGTCTTGGAAGGTGTACAAGTATGGCGCATAGGATCGTCTACCTTCTTAATCTACACTACAAAAATAAAAGACTAGCAAAAGAAGGCTTGTTCATCTCCATAGGCCATCAAGGGCTCTTCTTCGGCTAAGCAGTCTCGAAGCAATTGGGTCTCATGGTTTGCAAGACATTAGAGAGAAACAATAGAATAACACAAGAATAAAAGAACAAAACAATAAAAGAACGAAAACGAACCTTGATTCGATTTAATTAACAATGGAAGAAAAGCAAAACTTACACCGATTGTCACCCTCAGTACAAGTAGATCTCCTTCCTCCATGAAAACATCTTCTCCTCTCAGTTACAAAAATTACAAAAGAAAAACGAAAATAAAATCTAACCTAAACTACAAGTTAGCCTAAGAAACCCTAAAATTTGCTATGTATTTTCTGTACGCCCTTTACGGTTGCTCTGCAGGGGTATTTATAGGTGCAGAAGGAGGTAGAGTCCCGGAACGACTCTCCCAAAAAACCTTATCGCCTGACTCGACTATACTTCCGCGAAAACGTGGCTTGGGCCGCGTTTCTGCGGCCAAGTTGTGGCGGCTGGCCACGCGCTTTGGTGCGTGGCCTCCCCTGGTCCGTGCATCTGGGCTTTTCCTTCTGGAAGCTGCATCCTGACTCTTGATCTTGGGATTTCCTGATAACTTGGGAAGCAAGTTACCTAGATCCCAAATCTCTTTTAAAACGAATTTCATCCTTGCACTCTCCTTCTTTGGCTTTTATCCTCATCCTGCAAGTATTTAGAGTTGAATAGAAGTCTATCCTTCCCTCTTCTTTTAGAATTTGCAACTTTTGCCCTTGGTATTTGCAATTTTGGCAATTGTTAATTGCAACTTTTACATTGGGCTTTAAACATGGGCTTTTGGGCTTCTTGTGAGGCTTTACTTCTTTATTTTTATTTCTCAAGACCTGCACACAATAAATCATAAAATATTAGTAAATGTGCAGAATTATAGATATAAATATGAAAATGTGATGGTAAATGTAATGATAAAAATGCACTTTTCACTACCAATCACACCCACACACTTATCTTTTTGCTCGTCCTCGAGTAAAAATCAAAAAAAAAAGAAAAACTAATCTAACTAACTCACTTTCGTAGGAATCACGGTTGCACTTAGCATGTGCAACAAGCCGTTAAACCTCTAGGTTACCCTAGAGGACGAGTGTTGTCTCGTGAGAGTTTTCAGCTGATTACACCCACAAAATCCATAAAAAGGAAAATATTTTAAATACGTTTGAAAGGACTAAGTAATCTATAAGTTTTTAGGATTATCATTTTTATTCATTCTTAAACTTAGTCTTAATAAAGTCAATTGTTATTCATTTTAGGTAAGGATCAAAACTGAATTTTTGTATAGTCTTTTTCGTTACCCTAAGTCATATGCATCCTTATGAATTTATACTAGGAATTCCTTAACTTGAACTCTCATGCCTCTATATATATATATATTTTTTTTTTTTCTTCTTTTTTTTTTAATATGTATAACTCAGCTAATTTTCTTTCGTGTAAGCATCAAGGCTTCTTGAGGCCCTCATACCTAACTAATTGACTATTAGATGTGTTAGTACATATATAAGTAATTTTTTCTTAATTTTCTTAGGCTTTCTAATCCACCCATGTAACGAACTTAAAGTCGATGACTCCCAAACCAGTTGGCTTTAGGGCACCAGGTGAGAAAACACCCTGCGGACTCAAATTTGAGTGAACTAGGCCCCAAAACTAAGGACTTTATTTTATTTACTCACTTTTAGGCATGAATACTTATGCTTCTTGAGGCACATGTATCCAGCTTAATTAGTGATTTTCTTTTTGTTTTTTTTTATATGAGGCACAAAGGTCTTCGTCTTAGAATCCTAGATATGCATTAGGTATGCAAATTTCATTAAGGTAAAAATCAAGACTAATTAATTATTCAATTTCTCCTCCTATACCTAAAATTTAAACAATTTATTTATTTTGATCAAGTTTTTAGAAATCCTAATCATGATTTTCCTAATCCTTAAAACTAACTTAGATTTCTTTCAAAAGATAAGTCAAAATATTGTCCTTTTTATAAATTTTTTTTAGAAATTTGTTTTTGTTTTTTATTAGCAAATTTTTGTTAGTTTCTAACTATGTTAGTATGTTAGTAAAGCCCACCCCCACACTTATCTCATGCATTGTCCTCAATGTATGAATGAATGCATATATGCATGAAAAAGAACAAGGGAAGGCAGAAGTTACCTCAAGGTGGTGGTTCCGGTGGTGGTCTAATTGGCCCACGAAAGGCGGCCCAATCAAGATAATGTGGTAGTTCACGGGACCTACCTTTATTGACCTCTTTTTTATTTACATATTTACAGTCCCCAGAATGCATAGGATCATGGAAGATCCTCTCGTGAAACTTACTCCCTTTACATGACCAGTCCTGAAAAATCATCACAGAGGCATGGTCTATACCTATGTCCAACAAAAGAATGTGACTTGGTAGAATGGTTGACTTGGACTCAAGAATGATAGGTTCAGGAACGAATACCGACTCAGGAAAGAAACTTAAATCAAGTAAGGGTTCAGGAGTCGAGCTTGGTTCAAGGAGTGTGTCCAAGTTAAGAAGTTGAAACTCAAGTCCACAATCATCTTCCCACAATGGAATGTGACTCAATATTGGTGATTCAAGTTCAGAAATGATAGGTGTGGGAATCAAAACTGACTCTAAAATATTACCTAAGTCGGGTAACAAAACAGGAGTCAATAATGATTCGGAAATTTGAACTTGATCATAGATTTGAGAATCTAGGTCACATATTTCATTAGGTTCAATCTCATAAAAATGAGAACTTGCCAATTTGTCAATGGGACTTTCAAAAGTATGAAATTGGTCAAGTTCAATATGATGATCATCAAAAATGGGTGATTCAATTTCATTATCTATGGGTATAGGAATAAATGTTGGCTCAAAAATTGGTCCAAATTGGGTAAGGATACCGGAGTCAACATAGATTCGAAAATGGAAACTGAATCGCAAAGTTGGGGATCGGGTTCACATTCATAATCTAATTTAATCTCATTGAAATTAAAACTAGCCAATTTGTCCAAGGATTGGGATTGATCAAGTTCATATTGATGTGATGAAATTGAATTTTGATCAAGTTCTTCTAGACAGAATGATTCTTGATTCCTATCAACTTGGTCAAGAATGTGGAAAGTCTAGAAATTTGATCATTTATTATATCTTGCAACCGATCCACTTTTTCTTCTACCCATCAAATAGATCAATAGTGGACTGAAACCTTGGTGATGTGGGAAGAGACGTATATGAAGATAATGGTTGAACAGGTGGTTGACCATATGGCTCAGGGGTATTGAATCCCCATTGACTCTGTGAAGAGTAGTGATGATTATTCCAATCTTGTTCATAGTATTGGGACTGGGGCATGTAATGATTCGGATAAAACCAATCTGGCACACTAGGTTGGTCAAAGTTATGATATGCCGGGTTGGTAATATCCGAATAAGAGGTTGGTGTGTAATATGGATTCTCATTAAAGTTGAAAAAATTGTTGTTATAGGCCATATCACACAAAACACAAACAAGAAAAAAGAAAACAAACAAATAAGTAAACAAAAAAAAATTCTAACCTAAGTTAAGGTAGACCTATGACCTAGACGACTCCTAACTGGTTAGACTGTCCACGGGAGGCAGGGTGCAGATTTTGACCACAAGTTAATTAGTCAGGTCAGGGCAAGATTGGTGGGAGGTTTTCCGTCAAAGACGTTCCTTAATTAAATAACCACCAATCTTCGGGCTTTCGGCCCTCAATTCCCTTCCTAGACACTGATTTGGCAGAAGTCAACTTCCAGCACTGTTCCCCCTTAGGATAATCTCCTAATTGAGTCCGAGATGTTCTTAGGGCCAACGTCTACTAATTTTAAGTTAGGCTTGGGTTAGTGAGTGCTTGGGATATGATTTTTGGGCTAAGGAAGGGTGATGAAATCCCCACCTTATCTTGTTAATGGGTTATGCCCTTAGAATAAATTTGTGCAAGTGTACAAGATATGTAAATAAGATTCACTCAAAGCAATGAAAATCAACCAAGAGATGAGTCCTATTATACATGCAATGCGAACGTACCTTGCTCCAGCACTCTTCAACAGTAAAAATAAAGGAATTGAAAAGACACGTGTCTAATATGCAAACGTCTAATCAATTTTTATCTTTAACAACAAGTATTTTACTGTTGATTAATTAGCAGTAAGCAGGGTTCTCACAGAACAAAGTTTAACAGAGCAGTAGACAGATATTGCAATTTGCAGCAACCTGCAAAAAGATAGATCAGTAGGGAACTACTCAGGCCGCGGTTCCGCGGCAATTGCCGCGTTTCTGCGGCTCTGAAGTAGGCTCTTGTGCTCTGCCTTCGAGGGCAGAGGCACAGAGTTGCTATATGTCCACTTCTGCTGTCAGTTTCCCTGTTCTCCAAACCTGCAAACAGAAAGAATAAAAGAATTAGTTAAAAAAATTTATTTTTAGAGAAAAACTTACCGTCCCTCCCCGGCAACGGCGCCAAAATTTTGATTGAGTTTTTTCCTGCACACAAAATAAAGAAGTTCAGATTTAAGAAAAGGTTGTGCAAGATTCTCAATTCGAATCCGCGGTAGCAGTGGCTATGCGGGTCGTGATCCTCAGGGAGGGACTAACGATAGAAGCGTTTTAAGTAAGATTCTCTAAAAAATTATTTTCTTTTATTATTTACAATGGTATATGATATTACAATGAGAAGGTGAAAAGTAAATTTGAGAGAGATAGAGATCTAAACTAGAATTAGAAAGAAGAAAACTATACATACATACCTCTTCTACCTTGCTTACCTTTGATCCGTGCGATGACTACCTTGTCTTGGAGGTGTACAAGTAGGCGTATAGGATCGTCACCTTCTTAATCTACACTACAAAATAAAAGACTAGCAAAAGAAGGCTTGTTCATCTCCATAGCCATCAAGGGCTCTTCTTCGGCTAAGCAGTCTCGAAGCAATTTGGTCTCATGGTTTGCAAGACATAGAGAGAAACAATAGAATAACACAAGAATAAAAGAACAAAAACAATAAAAGAACGAAAATGAACCTTGATTCGATTTAATTAACAATGGAAGAAAAGCAAAACTTACACCGATTGTCACCCTCAGTACAAGTAGATCTCCTTCCTCCATGAAAACATCTTCTCCTCTCAGTTACAAAAATTACAAAAGAAAAACGAAAATAAAATCTAACCTAAACTACAAGTTAGCCTAAGAAACCCTAAAATTTGCTCTGTATTTTCTGTACGCCCTTTACGGTTGCTCTGCAGGGGTATTTATAGGTGCAGAAGGAGGTAGAGTCCGGGACAACTCTCCCAAAAAATCTTATCGCCTGACTCGACTATACTGCCACGGAAACGCGGCTTGGGCCGCGTTTCCGCTGCCAAGTTGTGGCAGCTGGCCACGCGCTTTGGCGCGTGGCCTCCCCTGGTCCGTCCATCTGGGCTTTTCCTTCTGGAAGCTGCATCCTGACTCTTGATCTTGGGATTTCGTGATAACTTGGGAAGCAAGTTACCTAAATCCCAAATCTCTTTTAAAACGAATTTCATCCTTGCACTCTCCTTCTTTGGCTTTTATCCTCATCCTGCAAGTATTTAGGGTTGAATAGAAGTCTATCCCTTCCCTCTTCTTTTAGAATTTGCAACTTTTACCCTTGGTATTTGCAATTTTGACAATTGTTAATTGCAACTTTTACATTGGGCTTTAAACATGGGCTTTTGGGCTTCTTGTGAGGATTACTCCTTTATTTTTATTTCTCAAGGCCTGCACACAATAAATCATAAAATATTAGTAAATGTGCAGAATTATAGATATAAATATGAAATGTGATGGTAAATGTAATGATAAAATGCACTTTTCACTACAATTAGAAGACATTGAAAAGCTTAAGAAAACTCGACATGAGTTTAAGGAAGAAGATAACAGTCAAAGTGAAAAGACTATTGAAAGGCCCGATCTTTTATAGGCCATTCAATTGTCTGGATTTGCGGCGCGTATCTCGACACAATCTAAGCGAGACATGCGTCCATGTGACGTCTGCGTTCAAGTGACATCCCCGTTCAGAAGCTTCGGGCACGATATTTACATTTCAAGTACAACTGCCAGGGTTGCGTCTCAACACCAAGTAAGAGTCGTGTTTCAATAATAGATGAGAGTCACGTCCTAAGAACAAATGAGGGTCACGTCGTATTTGAAGTTCGCGTCCAAAGAAGACAAAGCACGACAGTCGCATCTTCATCAATGAGAGCCACGTTCTCTGTCCAACACAAAGAGTATGTCTCTGCTTTTGTAATCAGTGCAATAGTATACTAGCAAAAAAAAATCGACAACTCTACCGATTCAACAATACACCAACAAGACAAAGAGAGCTCAGATAGGTTCTAGGTTGCATATGTAGACACTTACAGCGATCTTCCTTCGAGGCTTCAAGCAGTTCAATAGTATACTCATGAAAATCAGAATCTAGACAAGATCAAGCTCAGGGCATCTCAAAAGGTTGCCAGTCCAAATCAAAAAGGAGTCCAAAGTATTCAGAAATCATTTTCAATCAACCATAGTTTCGAAAACTTTGGTGGGGCTTTGTAGGCTGTTTAAAAATCAATGAAGACAAAAACCTCAAACACAGATCTCAAGTCGACGCGAGGGTCATGTTTCAACCTTAAGTGAAATTGGCACTGCATCAACGCGAATGTCACACTCCAACAAACGCGACGTAAGCATCATGTTCTATGCTAAATGTGATGGTCATGATTTAGACGCGAGCCTGAGTGACATTCTGTCTTAATTTCAATGCGAGCCTGCGAGCTCCGTGTTTCAACTCAAATGCGAGCATGCGAGCATCGCGTTTCAATTTCAACGCGAGCCTACGAGCTCTGCGTTCCAACACAGATGTAAGCCTATGAGCTCCGCGTCTCACAACAGAATGAGATTCACGTCCAGTGCGAGACCCGCGTTATGTTATAACTGAATCTCATTACTGCGTCAATTAACTCCCACGTAAAGTGAAAGTAATAATCCTCCTTATGAAAGATTTTTAGGGAATAATTCTACCCCTGAGAACTCTTATAAATAGTTATGAAAGATATGAAGAAGGGGTTCGGCTGATGGAGATTTTTAGCTTCCAAATAGCCAGAAAAGGAGAGGAGAAAACACGTCCACCTATTCATTTTCTAGGTTCAGATTCTTGGCTTTCATAGCTTCAACACATCTAAGGAAGTGAGGAAGGAAAGAGATCCTTCTAGAGGAAAGAATTCTAAAACTTGTTACGTTCAAGTAGAGTTCATTTTCATCTCTTTGAGAGCAGCAATAAGAAGATCCAAAGAGAAGCTTCTAATTTGGTTCGTCAACGGAGAACAAGATTCACTCTCCACCGCTACATGAAGAACCCGGCTTTAAATAAAGAGGAGATCTACTCAAATCCTCCTCTCTTTTATAATAGGAATTGTTCTGTTGTAATCTTTCATCCACTCACAGAACTTTGCAGTTGCAAATTTTCTGACCAAACAAAAGTCTAAACCCAAAAAGGGTTAAATTGGAACCCAAGAGGGTTAAAATAGATTCAAAAAGGATAAAAATTAAAGCCCAATGGCTAAACCCAAAAAGGGTTAAAATGAAATCCAAGAGGGTTAAAATAGATTCAAAAAAGATAAAAAATCAAAACACAAAGACTAAACCCAAAAAGGGTTAAAATGAAATCCAAGAACGTTAAAATAGATTCAAAAAAGATAAAAATCAAAACACAAAGGCTAAACCAAAAAAGAGTTAAACTGGAACCCAGAGCGCTCTAATACCATGAAAATTTAGAAAAGAAGAAAATTCTACATATCATTCACCAAGAGATTGCATCAATATATATACAAGTGGAGAGTGAATAAGAAAAATATACATGTATAGATACAATGTATCACATTTCTATATGAAAGTATACATTGTTGGAAAGAGAGAAGTATTGCTGAGGAAGTTGACAAGGATCGTCGAAGGGTCGTCGAGTGATCGTCGAGGAAGTCGACGACAAAAGGACGAAGGAAGAAGCAGCAGAAAATAGCTAACAGCAGCAGGAGTAGAAGTTCAGTCGACTGCCCGGTCGACCGCCCGCAGTAGCAAGAGATCGGTCGACCGGCCCGGTCGACCGACGTACACAACGTGCACAAGGTTGGAGCTCGGTCGACCGTCCGGTCGACCGACTGAAAGTACCCAACTCTCTTTGGGTACCCGGTCGACCGACCGGTCGACCGGTGGAAGGGGTCGGTCGACCGCCCGGTCGACCGACAAGCGGGTGCGGGCTGCGTTTGCAGATTTGGAAACTGCTGGTATAAATACGGGATTTCTAGGGTTTTTGTGAATGCTGAAAAATTCTGGAGCTCTCTTGAGATCAGAGAAGCTGCTAGTAATGTAATCTTCTTCCAAAGTATTAAATCTCTCTTTTGGTTGCCCCGGGGACGTAGGCATTAAGGCCGAACCTCGTTAGATTGTTATTTGCGTGTGTTTCTCTGGTGTTTGGTGTTTGTGCTGTGTTGGGAACTGTTCTTCGTGCTTGGGAGATTCAGGGATTCCTCTTCAGGTTGTTGTCGTAGGCACAACATACATGTCTTGATTCAATGTATCACATATTAGATAAGAGTATCTTATATTGTTTATTGACTTTATTTAGTTCGGGTGACTGTTCACAAGTATACTTTGATTGTGTCAAAAAAAATGATAGTTTGATTAGGTTGTTGTTGTTGTCAAGTGTTCCTTTATACTCCATGGATTATACATTCTAAATGCATTGACTTTGTGTAGGATATTTAGCATTTTGATTATGCCAAAAATAATTGGTGGCTTAGTATAATAACTGAGCCCATAAATTGGTTGGAGTCTTCAAGTTTGAGCTCACCATCTTTCCCTAAGAAAATGAAAATACAGAGTGAAGCCTGTTGACTTTTTTATGAAGAACACGGGCATTTTATTTGGGGAAGGAGGAGGATCCAAAAACATAATTTTTTTTCTTAATTACAATTTCCCTATTTTATCTTATTTCGCACATTTTTTCATTATTTCTTTCATTATGATATATTGACTATGCCTTTTTTTATAGGCAAAAATACAATTCTAATCAAACTCAAAATAAAACTCATGTTTCTAATTTACTACTTTATTAAAAAACATAAAACTCCTAAACTAATGCTAACACAATTAAGTAAATTTTAGAGACTAAAAAAATTTTAAATCAACTCAAAATTTGATTTTTCCTACATTAATGAGGATTTTAAGCACAATTTTTAACAAAGTCCTGCCATGCTTATGGGGTGTTTGGATGGGTTCAAGTGGAAAGTAAGTCTCACTTGCAGTGAATTAACTTTCAAGTGTTACGTTGAACACTTGAATTGAAAAGCTCATTTTGCAATTGCAATTTGAATGTAAATCTCATTTGCAGTCGAAACCCAATTTTTTGGCCCACTTGCAACCTACTTGTACTTGTACACCCAGACAGTTAATTTTGTTGCCCACTTACAGAGTCACTTACAAAGCCCACTTGAAGACCCATTTGCAATATTTTTTATTAAAAGATTAATATTTTTTTAATTAGAAGATTAATCATTTTAATTATTAGATTAATAATCTTAATTAGATTAGTTTTTATGTTAATAGATTAAGTTTTTTATTAGGTTAAAGTTTTTTATTATTAAATTAATATTATTATTAATTTAATATTTTTGTATTATTAGTTTAATCTTTTTTATTATTAAATTAAAGCTTTTATTCGTTGATAAGTATTTTTAAGTATTAGATTAATTTTTTTATTAAATTAATACTTTTTTATTAGGAGATTAATATTTGTAAGTATTAGATTAATTTTTTTATTATTAGATTAAAATTTTTTTTCTATTAGATTAAATATTTTTTAAATTAATTACTTGAAGTATATATTTATATCGTGGAAATCTCACTTTTAAGCTCACAATCAAACACCGTAAGTGATAAAATACTTTTTCATTTACACTTGCCAAACACTGTAAGCGATAATATATTTTTCCACTTACACTTTCACACAACCAACCAAATATTTGAAAACTTGCGCAAAAACTATTTGCAACTGCGAAAGGGCATTGCAAATGCCACTTATGACTTGCAGGCAACCAAACAGACAAATGCCACTTATGACTTGCAGGCAACCAAACAGACCCTGATGAGAGGTGAATATTTGTTCTAAGCACGAAATAGTTTAGATGAAAACATAAACCGTCCACAGCCTGCTCAATGTATGATGCTAAACTTGAGCTCACAATCATTTGAAATAAATTTTCATTGGAAATTTTGGTATTTCATTTAATATATATATATTTTTTAATTAAACTTCTAATCTCACTTTCATGGGTCATATTATTTTTACAAAAAAAGAGAGTTCCTATCTCATTTGGATTGGTTTCCTTGCACATTCACATTGCAGTAATTGTCTCTTCCCTTGTTTTTCTGTCAAGACATTTGACCTCAACATGCACCTTGAAGCCAGGTCGTCTTCTCTTGTTCTTTCTTTAGAGAAAGTCCCAATTCCACGACAAAATTTGGCACCCCATACACCAATAAGACATCTTTCATTGCTCTCTCTTCAAGCAAGCCCTCTCCCTTCTCAATTGCTGCTCTCTCTCTCTCTCTCTCTCTCTCTCTCTCTCTCTCTCAATCAAATGGCTAGATATCGTCACGGTTCTGGTTCCAGTTCCAGTTCTAGTTGTTTGTGTGACCTATGTTTCTCCCTGTTCAAGCTCGTCTTCACCCTCGGCGTCGCCGTCTTCGTCTTCTGGCTCATCTACCGCCCGGAGAAAATCAAAGCCTTCGTCGACTCCGCCTCGCTAGCTCAGTTCACCCTCACCAACGCCACCACCCTCGCCTACAACCTCACCGTCGACGTCAGCATCCGTAACCCCAACAGAAGGCTCGCATTCTACTACGACTACATCGAGGCGCAGTCTCTGTACAGCGGCGAGAATTTCGCGACGGATTCCGATCTCCCCTCCTTCTTCCAGCACCACAAGACCACCGCCGTGATCCGCCCCGTGTTCAGCGGGGAGACGGCGGCGCTGGATTCGTCGGTGAACGGGACATTCAACAGAGAGAAGAGCGAGGGGTTCTTTAATGTTGAGGTCAAGGTTTACTCCAAGGTTAGAGTGAAGATATTGTTCCTCAAGTTTGGGCATTTCAAGCCCAGGTTTGGCTGTTCTTTGAAGCTCCCCGTGCCTTCGAACAGGAGCTCGGCCGGCGGCGGTGGTGGTGGATTTGAGAAGACTAGTTGTGATGTTGACTTCTGAGTTAATCTTTGTTCGATTGATTTATTTTGTGGGATTTTTTTTTTTTTTTTCCTTTTTTCTTGTGATTTGTTCTTGAGATTAGCAGTAATTTATAATTTCATTGGTGTTTTGGTTTCTGTGAAGTCGTCGCCGATGTTTGTTTGCGAAAAAGCATATGACTTGATGACTCGGTCTGTTTTTTTTTGGTCTTGAGTCGTCTTTCTTAATGGAGTTTGCTTTGACTGGATAAAATAGTGCCACTTGGCTTGGCTGTATCCGCTGGCATTAAATTAGGTCTGCAATATAGTATACTCGTTCAATGCTAATGACCAGCTGGGTATAATTACAAAATGATTGATAAAGGCAAAAATATTAGATTGAACAAAAAAATTTCTCCCCCCACCACACAAAACCAAGTTACAGTAGTTGTTTTCATCTCTTCTTTGAAGCAAAAATTCTCTGTCATTTCATTAAAAAAGAAACTAGCAAAATATTTTTTTAAATAAAAAGAGTACAAATATATAATTTGATTTTCAAAAAAAAAAAAAAATCCATCCGAACATAATCGGAGCTTCACAGGCATCGCGGTGACTGCATGTCTGATTCGATATTGGCCTTGCTTTCATCTTACGTCTCAATAGGCTTAGCCCTTTGTTTCGCGTAAAACTCCGTAATTCGTAAATGAATTACTACCCAGTTACAACTACGGCTTTTGTTTGGACCGTAATTCGTAAAAGACTTACGTAACTCAACTAATACTCACTTGCAACCCAGTTACCACTCACTTACAGCCCAGTTACAGTTAATTTTGTGGTCATACAAATTTGTAATATTTTTTATATTAATATTAAAAAATTTAATATTTAACTTTTTTAATATTTAATTGCAGTATTAAAACTTTTAAAATCACCAAATAGTTAATTTTGTGGTTAACTTTTTCACTTACGACTTATACATTACGACAACCAAACACCGTAAAGTACAATACACTTTCTCACTTTACAATTTTATATTACCAACCAAACACCGTAAAATTTACATACATGTAACTCATTTACAATTGTAAAAGATTTTACCAATTACAACTACGAATTACGGCCAGTTACGACAACCAAACAGATTAGCCTAGGACAGGAATGATGTCCCGTTTAAGTGAATTCAATATGGGCCCTTGCTGCCTCCAAACAGATTTGTTAATGGGCCAACGACAAGATAAGGCCTAGGAGGCCAGGACCCGTTACGGCCCAACTGTAGGTCTTAGATATCGGCCCAGTCCAAACACTGATTTTACAGTTTCCTTGCTGGATTTTGGCCGGCCCTATAATTATATATTACAAATGCAAAGTTAATGTTGGTAATAAAGGGTTCATGACCACAATTCATAGATTAAAAAGTTATGCTTTAATATTTCAGTTATTAGTCTAAAAATACATACATTGACTTCATGTTGGATCTGGTCCTAAGTCGAGCCCTGTAAAATTTACTAAATCAAGTTGCAACTTCTATATTTATTCAATATTCAATTTGATGAAGAGAAGCACTCCATCAGTTCATCCACAACCTGTATCCATGCGCATATCGTGTACGTTGCTTTTCTTGGCGAGGCAGTTGTCAATGAAACATTTTGCTTTATTATTATTATTTTTTTAATTTCATGAGATTTGAATTTTTTTATTGTGTAACCACCAAATCTAATTTACATTCTTTAAACTTTTGTTCCAAAATAAAATTAAGAAGTCAGGTATTTGTGACAAAACCGCCCTACAGCCAGCTCTGCGCCGTCTTCACGGCCTTCACCCCCACCGTCCTCATCACCATCGGCATCGTCGTGCTGATGATATGGCTGGTTCTCCAGCCAGACAACCTCAAGGTCTACGTCGACGATGCCTCTCTCACTCAATTTGACCTAACTAACGCCAACAACACGTCGTGTTTCGATCTCAAGCTCAATATCAGCCTGCCTCAGGAACCCTAACAAGAAGAGTGGGAACCGCTACGCGCGCGTCCAAGCTGTTGCTAGCTACAGGTGGAGCTTCCAAGATTTCACTAGCCGAGAAAGAGAACGAAGATGGTGGACGCGTCGTTCAGAGGCGAGGCGGCATCGATTGGTAGCTCGGCTGCGGAGGCTCACGAGAGGGAGAGAGGAGAAGGGTGGTTCTACGTTCGGGTGAAGATGTATGCTAGAATTCGGCTGAAGATGATCGTCGTCACGACCATTGTGTATGCCCCGGACGTGGATTATACTGGCGCCGGTCAGCGGGACGGCGAGCCCGGCGTTTGCGGTGACGGAATGTGATGTGCAGAGCTTCTCATGATCAGTTCTTGTTTGTTCGATGATGTGTAGGAAGGTGAGGTGTTAGATTTGTGCCGGTGAACATTTGGGGACATGTTTTGTAATTTTTTAAGATAAAAATAGAGCAAGCCATTCTCATGGAATCTTCTTCTTATTTGTACATCGCAAGTGAGAGACATTGTATTGTTAGTTTCTTGTTCCTTGTTTCTTATTTTTTGTACCATGTTTTGTCACTTTTGATTTTGTTTAATTCTGACAACTAATCAATGTCACCGTTCTAATTGGTCAAGTCAGTAAATATCAGGTGAGAGATTTTTCGTTCAATAAAACGGTCGTTAATTACAGACCATCTTGCAATTCCTTCCTTAGTTAAACACTAATTAGACTGGAATTAGTTAGTCTCAATATATAATTAAATATATTCACAGTGATATTTAAATAAATAAATATTCCAGCATAACGTTAGTTCAATAATACAGTATATGGATTGAGGTACCATATAGCGAATCTCCTTACAATTACGTCCCCCGCTATCTTTATAGCGCTCCTGGGAAGCCCGTTATACAGAGCAGTTGTGACGGTTCTGTGAACCATTCAACTATTCTATTTGAACTGTTCCAACCGTGTACCCGGGTCGGGTTGAGCACTGGTAATTTCCCACTCCCAAAACCGCCCACAGCAGGCTGATCCGTATCCTATAACCCCTGTCCGCACCCGATTCAAAAGAATCAGGTTGCGGCTTGGTCAAACAGACCTGTGCCCTCGCCCAGACCCAGACCTGGGCTCCGGTGCCTGGACAGGACGGGCAGGCGGCGGCACGCATGCGGGCATGGTTTCCCCCTAAACGGGCTCGAAAACTCTAAGTACCCAAAGAACACATCCTTTGTTCCCATCTCTTCATATTTAAACCCCTCAACTTTTCACACCATATCCAATGTGGGACTAAATTATTTTAGCTTCTTTTAATTTCCTTTATCTATTGAATTAGGCTAACTTCTTACTTGAATATCACATTCATTTGAAAACGGAATTGAACATGTGAATATACCATGTTCATCCCGAATGGAAGGAGATCACACTTCAACTATTATCCGTATGATTCTATCAACAGATCATGCCTCAATTCAGCTCAAATTTTCACTTAAAATTCTTTATTTTTCAACAATCCCCTCAATGAATGGAGATTCAAGAAATTGACATACTATGAGACTGACTCTATAGTGAAAGGTACTTTAGAAAAGAAATTGCATCAGAATAGGTGAAATAGGTCTTGAACCTTCAATAGCGCAAGCCTTATCAGACTTACTGGCCAATCAGTGAACTAAGTCTTGAATTGCCAGCAGTTTGTGTAAGCCAGGTCAACAGGCCTCACACGGTAACTTTTCAAAATCAACTTTGATTCTCCGTTGTGTCCATTTTGGCCCTGGACATTTCTTAGTTTAAGAGAGTATTTTTATGGAATCACAGTCTCCATAGAGACTTTCAAAGGATCGACCCAGCTCTATAATCACATATGTGATCATTCTATTAAGAGTAATCTACTCTACCCCACTTCTTTTGAGAACAAGATGTAGGAATTATTTTAAGCCTTTAGCTTATCCTAAATTCACTTGTAAAAAGCACTTGGGTGCACCACAAAAATGGGTTAGCAAGCTTCTAAGTGCTTACTCTCAGAGTCAATCATAACTAGTTTTTCCTCTTGAATTTAGTCCGCGGGACTCTAGTCGCTAAGTGAGATTTTCATTAAGCTGACTCAATAAGGTTAGGTTTTTAGTCCCACTCCCCTCGATATGCAGTTTATACGCTCTTCAATTAAACGTTTAGTAAACGGATTCGCTAGATTATTGTTCGTACACGTATTTTGCATTCTTTTCATTACACTCCTACATTTATCGTGTAATAAATCTGCTAATTTTCTTATCTTAAATGTCTATTTTGCTGAAGATAATTATGGGGAGAAAGAGGATACAATCAAATAAATACCAGTTAAAGTCATATTTAACTAGATCTATTTTGCTAGAGGAGGATGATCTCAAATCCAATTGTTTAAATTCAGATTTTGGTGAATCAAATAGATTAACCGAAGATCAACGAGCATATCGTCAAAATTATTGGCCCAAAGGCCTATCACTCTAGTTTTGATGATGATCAACTCATGTAGTTATAGTACTAATGATCTTGTGTTTAATTAGTTTCAAATTTGTGATCAAGATCTTAGTAGGTGTGTAGCTTTAACAAAAGATTTAAAGTCAAGTTTAATTAGTTTCAGATTTATTTTAATGAATATCTAAGTGAATCTAGAAGCAACAGTATAGCCATGTTTGTGTGAGTGCCACAGATATTTCATGATGATATTCTCCTCCTCAAGATTCTGTATCATTTCATTCTTGTTCGTCTTGATGATGTAATATGAATGGGGAATGAGCTCGATCTTATGGGTTATGCGTTGATCGTCTCCAAAGTAAGTTAAAACATGCAAGGATTCTAGGTAAATACTCAATCAGAAAAGGGTAAGTATTTCTTTTAGGTTTAACTTTCTTTCTTTTAATTTTTAGTTTAAATCACCAACACGAGAATCTCCCAACTCTTTTATTCACTCTTCTAGTTTCTTTATATAAATCCATCTTCTATTCTCTCTATCTTCTCAATCTTTCACTTTCTTCTTAACTTAACTGTAACTTATTTTTTTCTTTTCAAGAACTAAAAGAAGATATTTAACCATTGATTGTAACTTAAAAGAGAACGTACTCAAAAGCTTCCATCGCTAGTCTCTCCTTGTGGATCACGACCCGCATAGCCACTTGCTATAGCAGTAGTATTGAGTATTTGGACATTCTATTCTTAAGTTCTGAAATTTTGTATTCTTGTGTGCAGGTAAAATCCCAATCATCTACCATTTCATAGAAGGGAATTGTAGAGGATCTTGGTGGGGATTTAAGGGAATGAGTTGTCAGAGGTAACTGTTAACATGACAAACATTAATTTTCCTGGGGAGTGAAGATTTACTTTTAAAGGTGTAATGTTTAACATAACAGTAATAAAATTTTGCGATTTAAATAATTTAAGTGGACCTGTTATTCTATTAAGGAGAATGACAAGAGTATATTAGACCCGTTGGGAATCTATTGAAGTTTTTTCATTAGAGATTTAGTGTTACCTTGACAGACTCCACGAGGGACTAGGGATAGGGAAATGACTTGTCAGAGTTGTGATATTAACTTGACAAGGGTTCGTTTACTATTAGAGGTGTAATGCTAAACATAATAGTACTTTGAGTAGACTTATCATTCCATAGGAGAGAACGACAAGTACAATTTAATTCACTGGGGATATAAAAATTTTACTGTCAGAGGTATAATGTTAATGTGACAGGTTCGATCTGTAATCATTTCACTGAGAAAATGAATACAGATTTTTGTGGTCCTACCATTCCGTGGAAGGAAATTGATAAGAAATTTTGGAGGGGAAGGCAGGATCAAGTTCCTTAGGATTTTTAGAAAACTCTCAGTAATCAATGAATTTGGTATGCCTTTACCAACTACCATTTGAGTTAGCTAGCTATTTTATTCCCCTTAGCATGATGAGTTGTCAATGATCTTTCGTTGGGCTTAGAAGCCAACTTTTTTTCTCTATCCTTAGCTGTCGGAGGCGTCGAATTGTTGTTCCATAGATAACTTCTGAAATCTTACTTGAGATTAAAGAAGTATAAACTCTATGGGAAACTTACATGGAAATTATCGTTCCCTGTGAGTACATCTTTGATCAAAGGTGTATTGTTGAACTTGATCAGAGATAGTACTTCTTTATTTGGAGTAGTACATGATGTACTTCAAGGGGATTTTTATTCTATAAGAATGATGAATATCGATGGAATGATTTAGACTGTTCGGAGGTAACTGTTGAACGTGACAGTCGTAGAAGTCTGATCACCTCGTTGACAGTAGTTTCAATGCTACGTGCTCTTATAATCTTCCTGGCTTACTCTTGCAATTATGTCTTCTGCTCGTTTGTCTTATAAGACTAGTTGCTTCAAGGTGCGACTTTGAGTTACTCCTATTTGAGTTAGGAGTGTGGTTTGCAAATTGTGGTGGCAAGTCTCTATCAGTGTAGACTGTGTCATACCACTTGGTCATCAGAGCGCCATACTCTGAAATCTCTCCACAAATGCTTTGATTGACTCTCCTTTCTTTTGCTTTGTAGCAAGGAGAGTTGGCATGGAAACTTTAGTGTCATCTTTGAAGAATCGCGCCAAGAATAGCTTCTTGAGGTTGGCCTATTTCTTTATAGAGCCAGCAGGAAGCTTCATGAATTATTCAAAGGCAACCTCCTTGATGGTGCTGATGAATAAATGAGTCATGATGGCATCGTTTAATATTACATTCCCAGCTTGGGATTTGAAGTGGTATATATATTGGTTCGGCGAACCTTTACCATTCAAGGCGTGCAGATTCGGTGCCTTGAACCTAGGAGGATAACAAGCTGAATCCCACTCGACCGGATATGGTCTGACCACCCCCACTTCTTGAAGATTGTTTCGATTTGAGATAGCCTCCAGGCTTTTCTCAAGCTCATTCATCTTCTTGGCATGATTATCTTCTGAATTCTTTAGTTCTTCAGAAGAAGAAGACTCAGGATTTTCATATCCAAAGTTGTTCTCATTGCCATCGGAGTGTTCGGAGGTAGAGTTTTTATCCTCCTTCTTTTTACCCTTACTTTTGCAGGAAGAAGCTTTAGTCTTCAGACTTTTCGTCTTCTTCTTTGACTTTTTAAGCAAAAAAGTTAACATCTTCTTGAGATCGTTGATAGGCTCTTGTTGGGCTTGTAGTGTCTCATGTTGCACCTGTTGCACTCAAGCTTGCTCCTTAAATTTCCTGATTATCTCTTCTAGAATATCAGCCATATATGTGATGGCTTTTGTCTCGGTATAAGAGTTAAATGAGTGGGATCCCGCGATGGCAGAGTGCTCATCGTCTGTTTCAATCCCTCTTGCCAGCAAATTGTAGTTGATTGGGATAATCACTTCAGTTTGAATCCGAGTGCGTCAGTAGATCTCATTAGGCTCGATCAGTATTTCTTTAAGCCTAATGAACGTTCAATATCCGACTCCTCAGAACTAAGGGCAAGTTTATTACCTTTTAACTTGCTTGGTGTGGTACTTGGACCCACCATGTTAGAAGTCACCTCCGAGTACTCAGCGCAGAGAATGACTTTTTTTTGCGAGATTACCGCCTCTTGCAGAGTTTGAGTTTAAAGCATTTGACAATAGGCTAAAGCCTGACGGCTTAGTCATCTGAAAGTTGCAGGGAAAATCAAAGAGCACCACCGAGATGAGCTCCTTGCAATGGCACTGAGGAACGAGTTGATGAGCACTCCTCTTCCTTACCAAGTAGTTCCTCAGATCCATTGTAAGGGTATCTAAAGAAGTAGCCTCGAACCCATGGGGGTGAGGGCTTACCAGTTCACATTTGAACTTAGCATCTTGGGTCTGGACGCGAACCTCGCGTTTCTAAAGTGAAATGCGAAGGCCGCATTCTGGCACAGCCTCCTGCTGAATGCAGGTCTCGCACATCAGTCGAAATCAGAGCAGCTTCATAAGGAAACTGATGAACCAGAATCCCAGAACCTCAAGGCCTCTCTCAGATCATCTTCCCTCACATTCTCTACTTGTAAACCATTGTTTTTTGCCTTTTTTTTTAAAACCAGTCAAGTCTCTTAAAATTGCTTACTTTTTTGTGTTGCTTGAATTTTTCTCAGATATGCGTCAAAAGCTACAGCTAGAGACTTCGAGATTTATGATCCGAATGCTACTTACGAGTATGCCTCGTGTGTGGTCATGGGTGAGTAAGGTGTTGGATTTGAGTAGACACTACGGGTCGGAAAACTTGAGTTTTTCCGCTAATGTTTATTTTATTGTATATATTTAGTTCAACATGAGATAGGAGATGGGAATGACAGTGGTACAACTAGCATTTCCTTTTGTGTTTCGGTCGTGTTGGCCACACGTGCATGCCCTATTATACAATATATATAATACAGTTGTCACCGTCTTCCCCTTCCTGCCGGCTCCCGCTCGGCCCCTTCCTCCTAACAACATATACTTCATGTGTATACATATCAAATAGAAACAACAGGCCCACCCCGATAAGTTTTCGTATAACAAGTAAAATACAACGGTATTATTTGCGCATACAATGTACTTTATTATTTCTATGACCGAAACTAGGTCTCTACTTGATGTTAGGCAATTACTTCAATCCGAAGCCAATGTGTCCCATACTAGGTATGCGTATCCGCATCTTCTTTATTTAATTAAGGAAGATTAGAATAAACTTTTGCAAGTGTCTTACTTACCCCCAAATTAGCTTATCTCCTATCATATGTTGTTGGAAATTGGACAATACCTTACACAATGGTCCTACTTGTATAGCTAAGAAGCATCACAATTTGATTGCTCAATCATTTTAGTATAAGATTTCGGTCATCTAAATTTTTCTTGTCGTAGGAGTTAAGGTCTAATTAAATGCAATGCATCTAAATCGTAATGTGAAACACCCATTTATACTTTCTTGTCAACTCACATTTTTCTACAATATCACAACACTATTTTTAGTTAATTAGTATTCTAGTTTACTCACCTTGCTTCCGATGAGTGTCCCGGTGAAGAATTTCGCCTACTTCACTCCCCGAATCGTAGTCCTAATCAAGGATAGGCCTAAGATCAATTATTGGTGCTCTAGTGCACTCTAATCCAAGAAAAATTCACGGTTTACCTTTGATTAAATTCTGGTTTCTTGTTCTCTTGCTCAAAGAAGTCCGGGATCCGGCTACGCGAACTCTCCTGGCCCCACCCTGACCTCCGCCCCGAAACCCCCTTCTCTCCTGCGCGCAAGCCTGCAGTGCACACGCCAGCAGAGCGCGCTCGCCTGCCGCTCGCGCGCGTTCACGCAGTGCGCCTGTCGCGCCCACACCGCGCGCCTGCCGAGCCCCCCTCCAGCTGCTGCTACGCTTACTGGAAGGAAAAAGGGAAGGGGAATGAGTTAGAGGGGGAGAGAAGAGAAGGAGAGGGAGAGAAGAAAAGGAGAGGGAGAGAGAGTGCTGATAATTTTTGGAGGAAGAAGAAGGGAAAAAAATGGATCTGAAGCTTGAAGAGAAGAAGAGGTTGTTATATTTCTCTTCCAAAAAGTCAATACATTAATCCCTCCTTTATGCCACCTCATAAGCTCTCTCCCCCAAGCCCTCACCTTGCACCCACGTTGACACACACATCCCACTCTCTCCCATTTCCTTCCAGCACAACAAAAGGGGTAATATAAAATTAGTTTTATTATTTAATGGGTCTTAAAGTAACCATTATAGGAATTATGCAAAGTCCCCCCATTTAATTAATAGTATTAATAATCTTTGCCTCATCCTTTATGTATCAACCCCTATATATATATATAGCGAATATATAAAATGTACATATGTAGGTATTATGTATTCCTGCTGTATTTCTCCAAATTAAAATTTTAATTCCTCTCATCCTAATTGTTAGAAATTATTTTAAATTTAGGTGTGAATCTGGATTAATTAGGAATGGCTGTTACAGTTCTACCCTCCTTAAAGATTTTTCGTCCCAAAACTTACGTACCTTGAAATAATAATGGGTGAGACTTTCGCATTTCTTCCTCCTGTTCCCATGTAGTTTCTTCAATTTTTTGACTCCTCCATAATACCTTTATTAAGGGAATCATTTTATTCCTCAATTGTTTCTCCTTTCGGTCAAGAATTTGCACTGGCTCCACCATGTAAGATAGATCTTCTTGAATTTGCAGCGGCGAATATTTAAGGACATGATTGGGGTCTGATATATATTTCCTCAACTGTGCTACATGGAACACGTTATGCACTTTCTCTATTTCGGGTGGTAAGGCTAACCGATAGGCCAATGGTCTAATTCTTTCCAATATCTCAAAAGGTCCAACATACTGGGGTCCTAACTTGTTTCTTTTGCCAATGCGCATTACACCCTTTATTGGGGATACCTTTAGAAAAACTTTGTCTCCTTCCACAAATTCTAGGGGTCTCCAGTGTTGGTCTGCATATGCTTTCTGCCTGCTTTGTGCTGTCTTCATTCTCTTCCTTATTATCCGGATCTTTTCTGTAGTCTCTTGGATCATGTCTGGTTCTAGTAACCTTCGATCTCCTATCTCTTCCCAATAGATTGGTGATCTACACTTCCTTCCATATAAAGCTTCGAAGGGTGGCATTCCTATAGTCGACCGGTAGCTGTTGTTATATGCGAACTCTACTAATGGCAGGTACTTCTCCCAATTGCCCCCAAAATCTAATGTGCATGCCCTCAACATATCCTCTAATTTTGAATAGTTCTTTCAGATTGCCCATCAGTCTGCGGGTGTGCTGTAGTACTAGGGTGTAGCTTGGTTCCCAGGGCTTTAGATAGATTGACCCAGAACCTTGACTGGAACCGAGGGTCTCGATCCGACACATAGTTTCGGGCACTCCATGAATTTTGATTATCTATTGGAGATAGACTTGCGCTAACTTATCCATCGAGTAATCTATTCGAATGGGTAAGAAATGCGCGGACTTTGTGAGTCAATCAACTATCACCCATATGACATCATGTCCATGAGGGGATTGGGAAGTCCTGTCATAAAATCCATGGTAATGTGATTCCATTTCCATTTAGGAACTTGGAGTGGCATTAGCAATCCCAGGGGTTTCTTATGTTCCGCTTTAACTTGTTGGCATATTAGACATTTCTACACGAACCTAGCTATGTCATCCTTCATCCTTTCCCACTAAAAATTTGATCACAGATCTTGATACATCTTGGTTGCTCCAGTGTGTGCTATGTAAGGGGTGCAATGGGCTTCCCTCATAATATGCTCCCTGAGTTCGAAGTCTGGGGGTACACATACTCGGCTTCCCTTCTTCAGTGACCCTTTATCGATGACAAAATATTGTATTTCGCCTCTTTGCACTTTCTCGATATTCTTAGCTGTCTGTTCATCATTCTGTTGTGCCTGTTGGATCTTATCATAAAGATCAAATCCAACTCTAACTTGATTCATCTGACTGGTTCCCATTATGGTTTCCTTTAATTGAATCTCTATCTGCATCTTCTCTATTTCCTTTAGCAAATTGGCCTGTTGAGTTATTGTATAGCTAAAGATCCTCCTGATTTCCAACTAAGAGCATCTGCCACCTCGTTGGCTTTCCCAGGGTGATAATGAATGGTCAAATCATAATCTTTCATTAGTTCCAACCATCTTCTTTGACGCATATTTAATTCTCTTTGGGTAAATATGTACTTCAGACTCTTATGATCTGTATATATATCACAAGATACACCATACAGATAGTGCCGCCATATCTTTAGAGCAAATATAACTGCAGCCAGTTCCAAGTCATGGGTCAGATAATTCTTCTCATGGTTTTTAAGTTGTCTGGAGGCATATGCAATTACCCTACCATGCTGCATTAATACACACCCCAGTCCCGACTTTGATGCATCACTGTATATAATATATCCTTCAGTCCAGAGGGCATGGCTAGGATTGGGGCCGAAGTTAGCTTATTTTTCAATTCTTGAAAACTATTCTCCTGACTTTCTCCCCAATGAAATTTGAGATTTTTCTTGTTCAACTATGCTAATGGTGCCACTATTCTAGAAAATCCTTCTACAAATCTTCGATAATACCCTGCCAGTCCTAAGAAACTCCGCACTTTTGAGACATTGGTGGGTCGAGCCCAATCCTCAATTAGTTCTATCTTTGCCGGGTCCACAGATATTCCTTCTTTAGTAATAATATGACCGAGAAATCTAACTTTTTCTAGCCAGAACTCACACTTCTTGAATTTTACATAAAGTTGTTTTTCCCTTAATAATTGCAAAACTATCCTCAAATGCTTTTCATGTTCCTCTGTGTTTCTTGAGTAGATTAGTATGTCATCAATAAATACCACTACAAATTTGTCCAGGTATGACTGAAAGATTCTATTCATCAAATCCATAAATACTGCCGGGGCATTGGTCAGCCCAAATGGCATTACCAAAAATTCATAATACCCATATTTGGTTCTAAAGGCTATCTTAGATACATCCTCTGATTTTATCTTCAATTAATGGTATCCAGATCTTAGATCTATTTGGAAAATACACTGGCACCCTGAAGTTGATCAAAAAGATCGTCAATCCTCGGGAGTGGATATCGATTCTTGATAGTGACTTTATTCAACTCTCGGTAATCTATACACAGTCTCATACTTTCATCTTTCTTCTTTACAAATAGCACAGGAGCACCCCAGGGTGATACGCTTGGCCGAATAAATCCCAGGCCTAATAACTCTTCTAATTGTTTCTTCAATTCTTTCATCTCTGCTGGTGCCATTCTATAGGGAGCCTTCGATATAGGCCCTATTCCAGGTAGGAGTTCAATAGAGAATTCTACTTCCATATCAGGGGGTAAGCCTGGTAAATCCTCGGGGAATACATCAGGATATTCTCTTACAACTGCTATGTCTTCAATTCTTACTTCCTCTTTTTCCTTAGCTATCAATGTTGCCAAAAATCCTTGACACCCATGCTGCAATAATTTGGTGGCCTAAAAAGCTGAAATCACTGGAATGCTTATTTTATTCTTTGTCCCTTCAAACACATATTCTGGGGCCCCTGGCATTTTGAAGATTATTTTCTTTAGATGACAATCTACATGTGCATGATATGTCGACAGCCAATCCATTCCTAAGATGATGTCATATTCCATCTCTCCTAGTTTGATCAGGTCTGCTTGTGCGTTCATTTCTCCTATGCTAATTTCATATTCTTTATAGTATACATCAGTGATCAATGTTGTGCCTACCGGAGTGGATACCACCAGTTGAAAGCTCAAAGGCTCAGGTTTCTTATTAATTTTTGCGGTAAAAGACGAAGAAATGAACGAATGTGTAGCACCGGAATCGAATAATGCTCGAGCAATTTTTCCGGATAAGCAAATAGTACCTTCAACCACTGTATTAGACACTCGGACTTCCTATTGGGTCAAAGCATTTATCCTTCCTTGGGCCCTGGGTTATTGCACTGAAGCCTGCGTCATGGCTGGTCGAAATGTGTTGACAGATCGCCGAAAAGCTCCCAATGGTCCGGCTGTCGGGGCAATGCCTGAGGTCTGCCTGCTCGTCCCCCTAATAGCACCGGAATGTCCATGTAGTGTCAGACAATCCCTCCTCATGTGGCTCAGTTGGCCGCAGGCAAAACATTGCTTGCTTGCTAAGCAGTTTCCGGTATGATTGCGGTTGCATCGAGGACACCACATTCCTTCTGCAGAATTATGACGTGGATAAGATGTGTGTGGCGAGTTTTGGAAGGACCCTGCATTCCTGGGCCACGAGCCTATCATTGTTCTAAGAGTTGGTGTTGTAGAAGGTCCAGTTCCTCCGCCGAACCTGAAGCCGGTTGATCCAATTCTTAGTGTGCTGAGATATCGAAAGCGTTTGGCGGATGGTAACTCTTTAGTTCTCACATCCTGATTTTCTTGCAGGTCTCTTTCAACTTCTAGAGCTTTCTCTACAGCCTGATTATAAATTTGTAGTTGGAATGGGACCAGTTGGCTTCTGATTTCTGGCTTCAAACCCCTTACAAACCTTTTTGTCCTGTCTTCTTCGTCAGACACCAACTTACCAGCATATCTTGATAACTGGGTGAATTTGATTTCATACTGGTTCACCGTCATTTGATCTTGTTTTAATTCTTCAAATTCTATTGCGATCTTGTCCCTCACTACTCCTGGTATGTATTTCTCATTAAACTTTTTGACCAGGAATTTTCAAGAAATTTCTTCTCCCAAGGACTTGGCTCTAGCTTTAACCGTCTCCCACCAACGTTCCGCCTCGCCTTGGAACATAAAAGAGGTGAAAGAAACTCGTTGATCCTCAGTGCATTCCATAACGTCTAGTATTTTGCTAATTTGATGAAGCCACTCCTCCGCTTGTATTGGGTCTGCTCCTCCTTTATATGCCGGGGGGGTTCAACTTTTGAAACTGTTCTAGAGCCTTGCGTGGATTGCTTATAGTGGTTAGCTGTACCAACCAATCTGGCATCCTATCGGGGCTCTCTGGTCGGCATTAAATTGATCCATCATAGTCTCGTGATTGGTCGGAGGGTGGACACTCCCGACCGTACTGTGTGGTGGGTATTTCCTTCAGAATTAATATCCGGTGGAGAAAAATTTAGGTCCATCAATACCTAGAAAATGAACAGTTCTTACAATCAACAAAAATTCTTATAACAAGGAAAAATTTCATATACAATATACCATTACTAATTATAACTTCAAAATATTTTCGTTACAAGATTTACATTGTAATGCTTACATTCATACAAAAGATGCAAGTGTATATACTAAGATACATCATTTCTGCGCATTCTTTTTACAAGCATACAAGATCCCTCCCAAAGCCCTAAATATGCAGGCACAAAATATCTTTCCCCCAAAATACTTTGTACTTAAACCTCATTCATGGAGTGGTGTTTGAGTCAGTGAAGCTTTTCTCCTTGTTATCGCCTGCTGAGGCTTCCCCCTTATGGACTCCTTCCTCCGGATCTTCTTTAGGATCCTCTTCCTCGGGGTCTTCTTTTGGATCCTCTTCCTCGGGGTCTTCTTTTGGATCCTCTTCCTCTAATTCTTCTTCTTCCATTATAGTGTCATCCTCACATCTCCAGTACTCGTGATCATCATATAGATCCATATCTTCAGTCCAGTTAGAATTCCATCAAATACCCCTATAAAACATCTTCCCAAGGGATTCCATCTCAGCATCGGATACGATTTTCTGGTCCTCAATCCCTGGCATATTTCTTATAATACTTTCGGCATCCTGATGGTATCCTTATTGTTGTGTCCTACTACTCCTATCATATTGGCACTACCCTTGGGTCCACTAAAGATAGTTTCTGGATCAGTTTCATCTGACTCGTAATCTCAATCCATGCTATTTGCAATCCAACTCAGACTTTCTGTCTCCGAGCTCTCGGATGACAACTCTGGCATATCAGAATCTCCCATCTGTAAGGATAAAGTTGCATATTAGATTATTTACCTCCCAAAATCCTCAAAATATGGTAGATTAACTATGCATATATATATATATATATATATATATATATATATATATATATATATATATATATATATATATATCAATAGAGAAAACTTGCAATTTATCTTACAGAATTCAGGTGTCCTCCGGTTGAGTTACCTCTGACTTGTCTGATATTTTACTTGCTCCCCAATCTCAGTGTCCCATACCACTGGAGATCCACACGATAGGCCCACACCCCCCGCAGGATCCGTTCAAATCAGAGTATGCAGGTATCTGAATTAGAACGTAGGGGAACAGGTGAATATCACACATTTCAGGGAACCCATACACCTAAAGTTCCACTGTCTTATAGTGCTCCCCCTGTATTAATTTCCACCAACATACTTATAATGCACATACAACTATACAATTAACCCATGCTCACTACATCTATCTAAACTAACAACCTTGCTCTGATACCAACTGTCACGGTCCCAGATTCTAGTTATAGGATTAGGTTAATAAATTCCGTAATACAAAATTTTCTTCAAAATTTTGGCGGCACCTCCCCTAAAATCATGGGTTTTGCCATGATACAACAACAACAATATTGGCCCATAATGGCCCAATTACCACCAACATCGCATTTCGGCACACATGGCCTACTTAACAACATAAAAAAAAGGAAATCATCATCACATTACTTCACATTCATCAATTATGTTCCATATTGAACCACGACATCCATCCCAACAATGCATAACATCAACCATGGCAGGGTCTAGTTCCCTTCATCAACATTACTAAGAATACATTTCAAGTTCTTGTGTCAAATGGCCACACACCAGGCTTAGATTTGCAGTGATAACACCCAAAAACCAACTTATATATACCAAGTTTCCCATATGCATACAATAAGTAATACCAAAAGTAAACAAAATATAAGAAGAGACGATTGACCACAAGTAAGGTATGGGGGAGTCGATCATTCCTTTTCCTTAAGATTCAGAGTCTAAGTCGGCCTCTTACCTCTGTTCGAACCTGAAATTGTAAAGAATGAACGGAGTGAGCTTGACAGCTCAGTGAGTAAACAAATCCAAATTTGCTAATTCAATTACTTATATTAATAGGTTTTAAATTGACACCTGCAGTTGTTAGCGGATTTTCGTCTCACTCTCGCATACTTCTAAGATTCAAGATAGATGTCTCAACTACTATGAATTTACTTAGGTTTATCACAATTACATTTAGCACAGTATAGAAAACAAATTACAGTTGTCACCGTCTTCCCCCTCCTACCGGCTCCCGTTCGGCCCCTTCCTCCGAGTAATATATATAGTATATACATATATATAATGTAGTTGTCACCGTCTTCCCCTCCTGTCAGTTCTCGCTGGCTCCTTCCTCCGAGTAATATATATAATACATACATATATATACATAATGCAGTTGTCACCGTCTTTCCCCTCTTGCGGGCTCTCGCTCGGCCCCTTCCTCCGAGTAATATATAAACACACACACACACACACACACACACACACACACACACACACACACACACACACATATATATATATATATATATAATGCAGTTGTCACCGTCTTCCCCCTTCTGCCGGCTCCCGCTCGGCCCCTTCCTCCTAACAATATATACTTCATGTGTATACATATCAAATAGAAACAACAGGCCCACCACAATAAGTTTTCGTATAACAAGTAAACTACAACGATATTATTTACGCATACAACGCATTTTATTATTTCTATGACCGAAACTAGGTCTCTACTTGATGTTAGGCAGTTACTTCAATCTGAAACCAATGTGGCCCGTACCAGGTATGCGTATCCGCATCTTCTTTATTTAATTAAGGAAGATTAGAATAAACTTTTGCAAGTGTCTTACATACCCCCAAATTAGCTTATCTCCTATCATATGCTGTTGGAAATTGGGCAATACCTTACACAACGGTCCTACCTGTATAGCCAAGAAGCATCACAATTTGATTGCTCATGCATTCTAGTGTAAGATTTCGGTAATCTAAATTTTTCTTGTCGTAGAAGTTAAGGTCTAATTAAATGCAACGCATCTAAATCGTAATGTGAACACCCGTTTATACTTTCTTGTCAACTCATTTTTCTACAATATCACAACACTATTTTTAGTTAATTAGTATTCTAGTTTACTCACCTTGCTTTCGATGAGTGTCCCGGTGACGAATTTCGCCTACTTCACTCCCCGAATCGTAGCCCTAATCAAGGATAGGCCTAAGATCAATTACTGATGCTCAAGTGCACTCTAATCCAAGAAAAATTCACGGTTTACCTTTGATTAAATTCTGGTTTCTTGTTCTCTTGCTCGAAGAAGTCCGAGATCCGGCTGCGCGAACTCTCCTGGCCCCTCCCTGGCCTCCGCCCCGAAACCCCCTCTCTCCTGTGCGCACGCCTACAGCGTGGACGCCAGCAGCGCGCGCTCGCCTGCCGCGCTCGCTCACGCAGCGCGCCTGCCGCGCCCACACCGCGCACCTGCCGAGCCCCCCTCCAGCTGCTGCTGTGCTTGTTGGGAAGGAAAAAGGGAAGGGGAAAGAGTTAGAGAGGGAGAGAAGAGAAGGAGAGGGAGAGAGAGTGCTGCTAATTTTTGGAGGAAGAAGAAGGAAAAAATGGATCTGAAGCTTGAAGAGAAGAAGAGGTTGTTGTGTTTTCTTCCCAAAAAGTCAATATATTAATCCCTCCTTTATGCCACCTCATAAGCTCTCTCCCCAAGCCCCTCACCTTGCAACCATGTTGACACACACATCCCACTCTCTCCCATTCCTTCCAGCACAACAAAAGGGATAATATAAAATTAGTTTTATTATTTAATAGGGTCTTAAAGTAACCATTATAGGAATTATGCAAAGTCCCCCCATTTAATTAATAGTATTAATAACCTTTGCCTCATCCTTTATGTATCAAGCCCTATATATATATAGCAAATATATAAAATGTACATATGTAGGTATTATGTATTCCTACTGTATTTCTCCAAATTAAAATTTTAATTCCTCTCATCCTAATTGTTAGAAACTATTTTAAATTTAGGTGCGAATCTGAATTAATTAGGAATGACTGTTACATAAAGACCCCCAGGGCCTCTGTTGAAAAGGGAGAGAATAGCCATCATTTTAGGAGAAGGTTTAGGATTTCTTTAGGTTTCTCTTTAGTTTTCTCTTGTAATTTTCATTTCTCTTTTTAGATCTAGAAAAGAGAGAAAGGGTGAGAGTGAGGTCTTTGTAATTGAGAGTGACAATCAAATATAAAGCTCATGTTCTCCTTCCTCTAATTTTTTCCTCTTTTAATTCTTGCCATTTACTTTCAAGCTTTTTATTTCCTTGCACTTTATTTTACTATGTCTTCTTCCTTGCTTTACTTCTCTATGGATAACTAATCTCCTAACATGACTAACAAACCTCTAACACTACTAACTGCTAGCTCTTGTGTGATGCTAACTCATATGACTCATTGGATGTTTATAATTTCTAGTCTTGTGCCTAACAAGCCTCTTTAATTCCCAATGAAAATGAGTGTTGTTTCTAAACTTAGCGAAGTTTTGTTGCCCCCTCCTTATGAATCATGTGCGCCTCATTTAAAGCCTTGTTTCTTTAACAAGAGCCTTGATGAAACATGATGATGTGATCACCTTAGTATGCTAACAATTTCATGTACTAGCTTCTTATTTCATGCTAGCTAGCCATGGCTTTGATGATCTAATAAACCTTACATTCTTTTTATGCATATCAAAATTATGAATTCCTAAGTTCTATTCTTGTGAACCTATTGGGAGCATATGATCCAAGGATGTCACCTAACCAAGCTAAGATGAGAACATCTCAACAAATTGGGACAACTCATTGACTTGATGAAGCAAGACGGATAATATACTAATGAATCTACATGAGGCACAAGTCACCCAAGAGATTAGTAAGTTAGTAGTGTAGAGTCATTAGTTAGTCATGATTTTCTCTCTATCTGATTAAAACACTTTTCTAAACTCTTTTTCTAACTCAAAATCCATTTCTCTTTTACTTTACAAATTCACCATTTTCATTCTATCTTCTTCGCTTTCATTTTCTTTTCTTAACACCACACGATTAATCATTTCTTTTTTTCTTTTCTAATTCTTGAACAAAGAAGAACTTTCAATTTCTTCCCAAAAACTAGAATAAAAAGAACTGTGAAAGCTTTCATCGCAAGCCCTCCCTGCGGATACGACCCGTTATAGCTTTTGCTACAAACGATAGTTCGAAGGAGAAAAGTAATTTTACATACATATTCAGAGTTTGAACATCGACACAAAGACTTATACAGTTTACTCTAAACTCTTGCTCCATCTGCATTTCATCTCTATTTCTCTGCTTCGAACAAATTTTAGGGAGGGCGATGGTTTATTATTAGTTTTTTGAACTAAATGAATTTTTCTTCTCTATTGCCGGTTTCAGGTTTAAGAAACAGGAAACTAACCATTACAGTAACATATAAGTGGTCTTGGACCTCTGCTCTAGAAAGTAGAGACGAAGAACCCTCCAACTTGCCGTGTTTTCTCAGCTTTTTCCGCGTTTTCGCGGCAAGAAGGAGCTGACTACTGACAATCTTTTTTGTAAGGTTGCTTGCTTTGTAAAATTTAGCTTATTGCAATATTTGTTTCTTGTATACCATCATCAGGATCCTGCTAATAAACAACAGTGAAAAGTTTGTTGAAATTTAAAAATTGATTAGGCATTTGCATCCTAGGCACGTGTCTTTTCAATTCTTTACTTTACTATTGAAGAGCGTTGGAGCAAGGTATGCGCGCATAGCATATAGAATAGGACTCATCTTTTGGATGATTTAATTGCTTTGAGTGAATCTTATTTGCATATTCTGTACATTTGCACAGATTGACTTTAAGGGCACCACCCAAATAAACAAGATAAGACGGGGATTTCATCTCCCTTCCTTAACCCAAAAACAACATTCAAGCACTCATAATTCCAATCTTAATCTAAAATTGATAGACGTTGGCCCCTAGGGACATCCGAACTCGATAGGAGATTAGCTTGGATTAGAACTTGTTTTGAATCATACTCTAGTCAAATCAGTGTTAAGGCTAGGGGTTAAGAGATTAAGCCTCAAAGATATCGCGGTTTGGTGTAATTAAAGCCCGTTGCTTACGCACAAATACCACCCACCGCATTTTGCCCTTGCCTGGCTGATTAACTGTGGTCTGATTCAAGCAACAACCTTACTCAGAGAATCGCCCAGTTAGGAGTCGTCTAGGTCCAGGAATCCTAGATAGGCTTGGTGATTAATTTTCTTTATTATTGTTTGTTATTTTCTTTTACTAATTGTTTGTTGGGTGAATATTGTTTGTGTTGTGCATGCAAGAGTGGTACAGGGATCCTATTACATCAAGACTTGTTAGGAATACTACACTTGCACACGCGCACACACACACACACACACACACACACACACACACACACACACCACTTCCTGAGGCAAATTCAATCATGGCCAATCACGTTTCACTCCAAGAAAAGTTTTACCCAATTCGTACCTCACTTTCCTCTTGCATTATATTACCTGAAGTTAATAGAAACAACTTTGAGCTGAAGTCACAATTCATAAACACACTCCCTAGGTTCCATGGCTTAGAACCTGAGGATGCGTACTTCTTCATTTGGGAGTTTGAAGAAATATGCTTGATGATGAGAATTTCCCAACTAGGGGAAGATGTTGTTAGACTGAGATTCATCCCCTTTGCTCTTAAAGACATAGCCAAGAAGTGGTTGTACAACTTGCATGTTAGTTCTATTTCATCATGGAATGACTTTGTAAGGTGTTTCTTAAAAAATTCTACCACGTCCATAAGACTGCCCTCAACTGAAAGAACAGTATGCAGTATAGACAGGAACCATATGAACCATTCTAGAAGTATTTTGAAAGGTTTAAGGATTTGTTAGCTCAGTGTCCTCACCACGGAATAGAGAAGTGGCGGCAGTGTCAAATTCTCTATAACGGTTAGATTACCAGGCTAAGACGCTCCTTTAGACTATGTGTCAAGGAGAATTTTTGAAGAAAGATGAGGATTAGGGCTGGGACTTATATGAACCCTTAGCCAACAAAACCATTCAGTGGGAGTCTTGGCCTGAAAAGACTAACCCTACAACTTTCAGAACTGGTATGCATTTCATTGAGTCCTCTATAGCTACTGAGGCAAAAATTACACAATTGATAAGGAGATTAGAACTACTTGAGTTTAGGGAACCAAACTCAGTGAATCAGGTCAACCCAATACAAGTGATAAGTCCGAGTTGCACCTATTGCCATGCCTTAACTCACTTATTTGTGGAGTGCCCATTTACCAAGCTCAACAGATATTCCCTGAAAGATAAATGCAGCCTATACCAAACCCAATTACAATCCTTACTCTAAGACGTACAACCAGAGATGGAGGAACCATCCAAACTTTTATTGAAGTTAGTCTGGTCCTGAGCAACCAAGGCAACAACTTCCACATCAGTACAATGCTCAAACTCATCAACCCAATTTCCATCAGAGTCAACCAAATTTTCAATCGACTTACCAACATCAGCAACAAAATCATCCAGATAAGAAAGTGTAAGATTTGGAAAGAATGATAGAAACTGTTGGCCCAAAAGGTTGCACTCTCCATTTATTTAGAGTTTTGATGATAACAAAACAAATAAGAGCTAGTTGGTACTAATAAGTTTGTTCAAGATAAGTTCAGGTTTGTACCATGTTTGGAAGCCATTATTTAGCTATTGCAAGATCTTCTAGGTTCATAAAGTAAAGAAGTCTTATGGCACATCAAGGAAGGATCATAGAAGAGAAGGCTCTAGCAAGACTTTACATGGCTCAAGGCTTCAAGATTGCTCAAGATAATTTATTAGTTTTGTTTCTAGCTTTTGTAGTTTTGTTAAAGAATAGTGATTAGGATTGAAGCTCTATATTCCAACACACATGTTTTTGCGCACATGCATTTCCCAGAAAGATACAAAGACTTTTGTTTATAAACTCAACTTTAGGTATTATACATGTTTCATATCAAAAATAGTTTATTTCATATCAAAATCCCCTTAAAATTTTGTTTCAATTTCAGCTTTTGGCCTGATCCGGATCGTCCGGTCGACCGACCCTGTGCCAGGTAAAGCCGGCCGACCGACCCAGTCGACCGAGGTTTGGCAGCAGTGTGTATCAGTGTGCATGTTTCACGGTCGACCGTGCGGCCGACCGGAACCTACATGACTGTAAGACATTTGCTCTCTGTTTATTTCGGTCGACCGGGAGGTCGACCGATAGCCTGCAACGGCTCTTTTTATTTGAATCCCGGTCGACCGGCTGGCCGACTGAGGTAGCCGTTTCAGCCATAACGGCTAGTGTTTTAAACACGTTTTAAAACTATGTTTTTCGTTTTTAAATGTATTTAAGGGATATTTTATGGGTTAAAATCTTCCTTATTGACATTATATGTGTTTACCTTTTGATCCCTAGCCCTATCCTATAAATAGTGGTGATTAGGGTTATGTTTATACAAGAAAAAGAAAAACAACAATCAAGCTATATACAAAAGTTTCAAAGTCTTCAAAAGTTTTCAAGAGAGTTTGGTCCTTGGTTTTCGTGCTGAAGATTCTCTCATCGCTGAAGTTTTATTTTCTAAACTCTCTCTAGTTCATTTTCTTTTTCCACTTACACTATTTGAGCTTCAATTCTAACCATTACTCTACAAGGCTCTTGTAAGGGAAAGAGGCGTTTGCAAAAGATAGTTTGTGGTCTTTTTATCACTAAGAGAGAATTTGTACTTAAGATTGTGGAGTTGGGTACTCCGGTATTTTGTAACCTCTTTGTGAAGTTATAGTTGTTAGAAATCCTTCTTGGCGAAGGCGGGGATGTAGAGCTGGGTGCTCGAACCTCAGAAAAACTCTTCGTGTTTGCGTTTGGTTTACTTGTTCTTACTTGCTCTTAATTCTTGCTAACTTTATATTCATCGCTTTATCTACTTGCTTCACATTTTCTTTGCAACATTGTACTTGCTCTTCATTTTCATAGTTATATTCACTTGTTGCATCAAATTTTTTTTTGCATTGATTAGCATAATCACCTATTCACCCCCCCTCTAGGTGATTTTCAATTGGTATCAGAGCTTGGACTCTAGGTTTGGCTTAACATCCTTAGAGAGATCCTTAAAAATTTGCTAATCAACATTTGCATTCTTTCATTCATACACTAGTAAACATGGCCGATAACATCAAAACCCCTCCTAAATTTGATGGACTTAATTTCCCTATTTGGAAGGTTAGGATGACTATCTTTTTACAATCTTTAGGTAGCTTAGTTGCAAAAGCCTTGACCAAACCCTATGTTAGACCCGATAGTGATGAAAGCACATGGTCCGACTTTACCTTTAGAGAATATGAGGCTAATGCAAAGGCCCAAAACTCCCTCCTAACCGCCTTGAATGAGGATGACCTTACACGGGTAATACATTTTAAATCCGCCTATGAGATTTGGCAACATTTGTTGGTCACACACGAGGGGACTTCACAAGTTAAGAGAGCTAAGATAGATCTCTTAAGGTCCCAATATGAATCTTTTAAAATGATTGATGATGAAATCATTGATTGCATGATTACAAGGTTTACTAAAATCACCAATGCTTTTTCTTCTTTAGGTGATGATATTTCCAATGACCAAAAGGTGCGAAAAGTGATTCGGGCTCTTCCTTCATCATGGGAGATAAAGGCCACCACCTTGAAAGAATTGAACGACAAGGATGAAATGGACCTCATGAGTCTCATCGGGAACTTAAAGACCATGAGATGGAAAAGAAGGCAAGAGAAGAGGCCGCTCCGCTAAAGAAGAAGTCCATAGCATTCAAATCGTCATCCACTCTTGAGGACGATGAAGAAGATGAAGAAGAAGATGAGGAGCTCTCCCTTCTTGTGTGAAATGTCAAAAGGATGTACCGGAAGAACAAGCTCAACTTCCGAAGAAAATTTGAAGGTAAAGAGAAGAGAAGAATTATTTGCTACAATTGCCGAAAACCCGGACATATCATGGCCGATTGCCCGGATTTCAAGAAGAAGATGACTTCCTCCTTCAAGCCAAAGAAGCCGGTCGAAAAGAAAGCCTATAAAGCCACATGGGATTCGAAAAGCGAATCCGAAGACGAGGTAGACACGGCAAACATGTGTTTCATGGCAAACACACCAAAGGTAGCCCCACAACCTCTTGATGAAGATGATGAATTATCTAAAGAAGTTATTGTACATGCTTTTGTTGAACTCTCCGAAACATATGATAATAAAAAGATTGAGTGTTCATAATTGGAAAAGGAAGTTGCTTTTCTTAAAAATCAACTTTCTATAGTTTCTAAAGAAAAGGATGAAATTTCTTCCAATCTCATTTCTATCCAAGAAAAATTAGTGCTTACAAAGTTGCTTGCAAAGCAAAATTTCCTAAGATTGATGAAAAAGAAATTTCTTCTTTAAAAACTAAAATGGTTGATTTTGAGAAGGTTTTGAAAGATTATGCTTTTAACACAAAGAAACTTGAAAAAAAGTTTTCTAAAAAGCACACTTCTCATGTTAAAGATTCTCATGTAAAGATTTCTCATGCTCACACTTTACACAATACTCATGTTAAATCCACACATGCTCACAAGTCTCACACACACTATGCTTTTAAATATGGTAGAGTGTATAGATGTACTTATTGTGGTAAGAATGGATATTTGGCTAGGTTTTGTTATGACCAAGTAAATAGATCAAATAATCTTGTTTGGGTTCATGGCACTAACCCTTTAGGACCCAAGAAAATGTGGGTACCAAAATCAAGTCCTAAGCTATTTGATGTAGGTACACACCAAGGCTCCAAGACGTAAGGAGCGGTGGTACCTTGATAGTGGTTGTTCGAGACACATGACATGGGATATCAACAACTTTACAACCCTATCAAGGTACATAGAAGGTGGCACCGTCACCTTTGGGGATGACTCCAAGGGTACTATCATCGGTATAGGTAACATTCAAATTGGTGCATCTCCTATTATAGAAAATGTTGTTCTTGTTGATGGTTTAAAACATAACTTGCTTAGTATAAGTCAACTTTGTGATCGTGGACTTAAAGTTGTTTTTGATGACTCTTCCTGCAAGATTTTTGATTGCAAAACCAATGATTGTATTCTCACCGGATTTCGTGATGATAATGTTTATATCATTGACATGCTTAATTTAGATTGTTCTACTAAATGCTTAAATGTTTTGATGAAAATTCTTGGCTTGGCATAGAAGATCAGGACATGCATCTTTTGAACATCTTTCTAGGATTAATTCTAAGGAATTGGTGAAGGGCATTCCTTACTTGAAATTTGAGAAAGACCGCATTTGTAGTGCGTGCCAACGTGGGAAAACAAACCAAGCCTTCCTTCAAACCAATCAAGGATATCATGTCAACAAGGCCATTAGAATTAATTCATATGGATCTTTTTGGACCAACTAAAACTAAAAGCTTAAATGGCAGTAGATATGCATTTGTTTTAGTTGATGATTTTTCCCGATTTACTTGGGTTTTCTTTTTGGAAAATAAATATCAAACTTTTTCTCATTTCAAGATTTTTCGAAAAAGGGTTGAAAAAGAAAAAGGTTTTTCGATTTTGAAGATAAGGAGTGATAGAGGTGGTGAGTTTGTTAACCAACTCTTCATGACTTATTGTGATGTAAAGGGAATTAAGCATGAAATGTCATGTCCTAGAACTCCACAACAAAATGGAGTTGTAGAAAGGAAAAATAGAACACTTCAAGAGATGGCTAGGACAATGATAAGTGAATATGACCTCCCTCAATATCTATGGGCCGAGGCCGTAAACACCGCATGCTACATATCAAATCGTATTTATTTGTGTAAAAATTCTTCCAAAACATCTTTTGAAATGTATCATTCTAGAAAACCTAATATTTCATATTTCAAAGTTTTAGATGCAAGTGTTTTGTTTGAATACTAGAGATAACTTGGGTAAATTTGATGCTAAGGCTTCTGAAGCTATTTTTGTTGGATATTCTTCTATTAGTAAAGCTTATAGAGTATTCAATAGATCTTCCCTTACCATTGAAGAATCCATGCATGTTAAATTTGATGAATCTAATGTGGTTGTTGAGAATGTTGTAGAAATTGACCCATTAGGTGAAGACATGGAGAGACTATCCTTGAAGGACTCACCCACTCAAGAAGAAAAGAAAGAATCCATTGGTGATGTTCATAAGGATGAAGTGAAAGATTCTCAACCACTTCCTAAAGATTGGAGATACGCTACAAATCACCCCAAGGAACTCATTATAGGTGATGTATCTAAGGGGGTAACAACTCGCTCCAAGCTCCATGACTTATGTGGTAACTTTGCATTCATTTCTCATTTTGAACCCAAGAGCATTCTCGAAGTCGAGACGGACTCATATTGGTTGCTAGCCATGCAAGAGGAACTCAATCAATTTGAGCGCAACCAAGTTTGGCATCTTGTTCCTAGGCCCCATGATAGACCAATAATTGGTACTAAGTGGATCTTTAGAAATAAGTTGGATGAGTTCGAAAATGTCATTAGAAATAAAGCTAGGTTAGTGGCCGAAGGTTACACTCAAGTTGAAGGAATTGACTTTGAGGAGACCTTTGCACCCATAGCACGGCTTGAAGCCATACGGATAACACTAGCTTTTGCATCTTTTAAAAATTTTAAACTTTTTCAAATGGATGTGAAAAGTGCATTTTTAAATGGTTTTATAAATGAAGAAGTTTATGTTGAACGACCTCCCAGTTTTGTTGATCATGTTCATCCAAATTTTGTTTTTAAACTTGATAAAGCTTTGTACGGATTGAAACAAGCTCCAAGAGCTTGGTATGAAAGGCTTTCTAGTTTTCTCATTTCAAATGATTTTGTTAAAGGCAAAGTAGACACAACTCTTTTTACTAAGCATGTTGATAATGACATTTTAATTGTGCAAATTTATGTTGATGATATAATCTTTGGTTCTACTAATGAGTTTTTATGCAAGGAGTTTGAAAAGGTTATGCAAAGTGAGTTTGAAATGTCTTCCATGGGTGAATTGAATTTCTTCCTTGGACTCCAAATCAAGCAATTGCAAGATGGGAATTTCATATGTCAAGCCAAGTATGCAAAGGAACTCGTAAAGAAGTTTGGACTTGAAAGCTCAAAAGTTTGCAACACTCCCATGGCAACTACAACCAAGCTTGATAAGGATGAACAAGGTAAAAATGTTGATATTAAATTGTATAGAAGCATGATAGGTAGTCTTTTGTATTTGACGGCAAGTAGGCCGGACATAATATTTAGTGTGTGTCTTGTGCTAGATTCCAATGGTGTCCTAAAGAGTCCCATCTTATTGCGGTAAAACGCATTATTCGTTATATTAAGGGCACAATTGGAATGGGTCTATGGTATCCGAAAACAGGAGATTTTTCAATGACAAGTTATTCGGATGCTGACTATGCGGGTTGTAGAGTAGATAGAAAGAGTACTAGTGGGACATGTCAATTTCTTGATAATTGTCTGTTTCATGGTCCTCTAAGAAACAAAATTCTGTAGCTCTATCAACCGCCGAGGCGGAGTATGTTACAGCAGGGGCTTGTTGTGCACAAGTCCTTTGGATGAAACATTCTCTCCTTGATTATGATTTGCATTATGATCATATAAAATTTTTTTGTGATAATACTAGTACTATTCATATGACCAAAAATGCAAATCAACATAGTAAGACCAAGCACATTGAGATTAAGTATCACTTTCTTAGAGATCATTTTGAGAAAGGTGATATAGATATTGATTATGTTTCAACGGATTTACAACTTGCCGATATTTTTACTAAACCACTTGATTTTGCTAGATTCTCCTTTATTTGTGGTGAACTAAATATTTGTGTTATTGACTAAAAGTTTTTATCCTTTTTGATGTATGACAAAAAGGGGGAGAATAAGGTGTAAGCAGGTTTGAGTTTGTATTATTTTTGTTTTTACAATAAGTTTGTATTGTTTTTGTTTTTACAAATTGTTTTTGTTTTACAATAAGTTTGTATTGTTTTTGTTTTTACCAAGTGTTTTTAATTTTCTTGTATTTACCGTTTAAGTGTTTTATACCTTTAGTTTCATGGTCTTTGCTTGCATATTGCATTTTTTTTAATTGTTTAATATAGCATAATTTGAGGGGAGCTTAGACCTCTCCTTTATTTTAATATAGCCTATTTGTTTTGTCATCATCAAAAAGGGGGAGATTGTTGGCCCAAAAGGTTACACTCTCCATTTGTTTAGATTTTTATGATAACAAAACAAATAAGAGCTAGTTGGTACTAATAAGTTTGTTCAAGATAAGTTTCAGGTTTGTACCATGTTTGGAAGCCATTGTTTAGCTATTGCAAGATCTTCTAGGTTCATAAAGTAAAGAAGTCATATGGCACATCAAGGAAGGATCATAGAAGAGAAGGCTCTAGCAAGACTTTACATGGCTCAAGACTTCAAGATTGCTCAAGATAATTTATTAATTTTGTTTCTAGCTTTTGTAGTTTTGTTAAAGAATAGTGATTAGGATTGAAGCTCTATATTCCAACACACATGTTTTTGCGCACATGCATTTCCTAGAAAGATACAAAGACTTTTGTTTATAAACTCAACTTTAGGTATTATACATGTTTCATATCAAAAATATTTTATTTCATATCAAAATCCCCTTAAAATTTTGTTTCAATTTCAGCTTTGGCCTAATCTGGTCGACCGTCCGGTCGACCGACCCTGTGCCAGGTAAAGCCGGCCGGCCGACCAGTCGACCGAGGTTCTGGCAGCAGTGTGTATCAGTGTGCATGTTTCACGGTCGACCGTGCGGCCGACCGGAACCTACCTGACTGTAAGACATTTGCTCTCTGTTTATTTCGGCCGACCGGGCGGTCGACTGATAGCCTGCAACGGCACTTTTTATTTGAATCCCGGTCGACCGGCCGGCCGACCGAGGTAGCCGTTTCAGCCATAACGGCTAGTGTTTTAAACACGTTTAAAACTGTGTTTTTCGTTTTTAAACGTATTTAAGGGATATTTTATGGGTCAAAATCTTCCTTATTGACATTATATGTGTTACCTTTTGATCCCTAGCCCTATCCTATAAATAGTGGTGATTAGGGTTATGTTTATACAAGAAAAAGAAAAACAACAATCAAGCTATATACAAAAGTTTCAAAGTCTTCAAAAATTTTCAAGAGAGTTTGGTCCTTGGTTTTCATGCTGAAGATTCTCTCATCGCTGAAGTTTTATTTTCTAAACTCTCTCTAGTTCATTTTCTTTTTCCACTTACACTATTTGAGCTTCAATTCTAACCATTACTCTACAGGGCTCTTGTAAGGGAAAGAGACGTTTGCAAAAGATAGTTTGTGGTCTTTTGATCACTAAGAGAGAATTTGTACTTAAGATTGTGGAGTTGGGTACTCCGGTGTTTTTGTAACCTCTTTGTGAAGTTATAGTTGTTAGAATTCCTTCTGGGTTAAGGCGGGGATGTAGAGCTGGGTGCTCGAACCTCGGAAAAATTCTTCGTGTTTGCGTTTGGTTTACTTGTTCTTACTTGCTCTTAATTCTTGCTAACTTTATATTCATCGCTTTATCTACTTGCTTCACATTTTCTTTGCAACATTGTACTTGCTCTCATTTTCATAGTTATATTCACTTGTTGCATCAAATTTTTTTTGTGCATTGATTAGCATAATTACTTATTCACCCCCCTCTAGGTGATTTCAGAAACCTTGTCCAAAAATCAAGCCTCAGTGATGAACAATCATAACCAAGCTATTAATAAGTTAGAAGCTCAAATAGGTCAACTGGCTAATTCACTAAATGAAAGACAAAAATGAACACTACCTTGTCAGCCATTGCCTAATCCCAAGAGCCTCTTCCCTATTAATGAAGCTCAGGACATAATTTTGAAACAATGCAACACTATTCATATCCTGAGATCTGGAACAAGTTGATAACAAGGTTTCTAATCACCCAGTTTCTATCCAGTGCCAAATCCTCCTGTGACTGTACCACGAGTTCCAAATGATCCATCTTCATCTTCAAGTTCATAACCGTCCACTTTCAAGTCTAATGAAAAGCATAAAACAGATGAGCAAACTCACAAGCCTATTGTGCCATTTCCTAATTGACTTGCAACCAACAAGATCAATGCTCAAATGGAAAAGATTAGGAAAATTTTTAATCAAGTTCAAATAAATGTGCCCCTTCTTGATGCCATACAATAAGTTCCAGCATATGCGAAACTTTTAGAAGACATATGCACCAAGAAAAGAAAAACATATGTTCCTAAGAAAGTCTTTCTCGCATCCAACATAAGTGAGTTGTTAACCGGGCCCATCCCTATAAAATACAAAGACCCCGGAAGTCCAACCATTTCATGTATCATAAGACAGACCACAATAAACTGGGTACCACTTGATCTAGGAGCCAGTATCAATTTGCTTCCTTTTCTGTGTATCAGCAACTCGGGCTGGGCAACCTCCATCCAACCCGAGTTACTATACAATTGGATGATCGTTCTATAAAAATTCTCAAGGAGAAATTACAGATGTCCTTAGCTCTTTGGCGGTCGACTGCCCGATCGACAGGGGCAACCCGAGAGTGGGTTGCCTTCAGTCGGTCGACCGCTCAGTCGACTGGCCAACTGACACGGCCTTGTGCACATTCATGTGCACGTCCGGTCGACCGCTCCGGTCGACCGCCAGAGCCTGGCAGGGTTTTTAAGGGATCAGAAAACTAGGTTTTATATCCTATTAAATCCCATAAAATCACTAAGAATCCACAAAAATAGTTTTTTATAATACTTTGATATACAAACATGTGTGGAAAAATTCAAACACATATTTCAAACAATTTGAACCATTTTGTGTTATGGAAATTTTACCGAAAACCAAATTCTGTATTTTCAAAACTTGGATTTTTGAATTGAAAATTCGTTTTGTCCAAAACTCATCCAAATACAAAAACATGATATGAAACAACATTTAGGCATGTAGTATATGGATATAATCCAATATACATATAAAGATATATATCAATTTTTTGACAATAAATCCAAAAATAAGTTTTGTTAAAATACCAAAACTCCAAACTCATGAAATAGACTATCAAACTAAGTTGTTTAAATAGTTGAAGCATGCATGTATATAGAACAAATCTAATATACACTAAACCATGTAAACTTGTTGATTCTATCTATTCATGAAAACTAAGATTGGTTAAACCAAAAACCGAAAAAAACCAAATCATGAAACTTAAACAAGTATGTGTGTTGTGAACTTGAGCATATCACACTATCTAATCTTAACAAATAGATCTAAATCATAATCTAAACTATGTACCAAAGTCTTCTTGTAGAATGTCGTCTCCAAGTCGACTTGATCCAAACGTGATCCACCGAGCTTGACTCTAACGAGTGCTAGATATGAAATTTGACGCTCGGGCTCTTGAATCACCATGTGAAAACTCCAAAACATCTTTGTTGAAACTAATCACCTACTAATATCTTGGTTAAGTATCTGAAACTAAACATCACAAGATTATTAGTAAACTATAACTACATGAGTTAATCATCATCAAAACTAGAGTGGAAGGCCTCTGAGCCAACAAAAAATCACCTGTGTTTAGTTCTCTAACAAAATGAACTGGGACTTATCACGTTAACAGTAAACCTCTGACAAGCCGAACTTCCCAATCGCCATTTTTGTCAAGTTAAAATTACACCTCTGACATTTCAAATTCCACTTGTCAATTCTCATCAATAGATTGACAAGTCCTCAAAATTGCTCCTTTCGCAAACCAATTTTTGCCAAGTTAAAATTATACTTCTGACATTCCAAATTCCACTTGTCAATTCTTATCAATAGAATGACAAGTCCTCAAAATTGCTCCCATTGCAAATCAATTTTTGTCAAGTTAAAATTACACCTCTGACATTCCAAATTTTACTTGTCAATTCTCATCAATAGAATAATAAGTCCTTAAAATTGCTCCTATCGCAAACCAATTTTTGTCAAGTTAAAATTACACCTCTGACATTCCAGATTTCACTTGTCAATTCTCATCAATAAAATGACAAGTCCTCGAAATTGCTCCTATCGCAAACCAATATTTGTCAAGTTAAAATTACAACTCTGACAAATTACTATTAAGTTTAACACCACACCTCTAACAGTGATTAAATTGTTGCCAAGTTTAATATTAAACCTCTGATAGTCACTTTCCTCAGGCTTCCGTATCGAAGCTGAGATGAGCAATACTAAGTTTAACATCATAGCTCTAGTGTCCAGTTCATTGCTAAGTTCAACAATACACCTATGACAATGACTTCCCTTGAACTTCCCTATGAAGTCGCGATGACCAATGCCAAGTTAAAAATTACACCTCTAGCATTATCCTCACTGTCAAGTTTAACATTACACTTATGATAGTGATGTTTCAGTCCTCCCAAGTGAAGCTGAAGTTCCCGTTGAGTCAAGTTAATATCACACTCTGACAGTAATCTTAAATTCCCGAAACGGAATTTTCCCCAACTTTATCTGTTAAGTTAATTATCGCATTTCTAGCAAGTCAAGAGTTCCTACTTCTATATGTCTGATTTCAATGAAAAAAAGGATTCAAGACATATAAGAAGACAAGAAGAAGTGTCACTTTTATTAATATTCAAATATATGAAAGTGATACAAGACGCTCTTTTATACAATAAGATTGAATGTTACAATAAAGGAGTACAAAGCAATCTCTCTCTCAGCGAAAGGTTGCACTCACTCCTCAAGACATCTACATTGCTCCAAATACAAGATGCTTGGAAGAGCGCAGAAGAAAGTTTCCCTCTTCTTCCATTGAATCATGTCGCAGTTGATCAGTGTTGAGATGATCAGATGCTGATTACATAATGATGTATGATGTAAACATTGAAGAAGCTCATCGCTAACCGAGAACTAGGTGTTTTTCGAGTTGAAATGCAGAGGAACATTCTGATTCCACCTGACCAACTAGTGTGGGCTGTAATCCTTCATTTAATGAGCATTTCCACCACCAAACAGTCATCCAATGGGCATGGGTTTTTCGTCGATGTCACTTCTGGGGGTAAGCTTAGTGAAGGGAGGATTCAAGACCTTACTGGTGCGTCCTCTTTCCCATGACCTGCAAGAGGAACATACCCACCACCATACCCATTGTGACCATGACAAACCCGGGACAGTGCTGGTGTGTCATGTCCAATAAGGCCTTGACAGGTATCATTAACCACGCGAAGTCTCCCTACCCATGACAGGAACTTTGATCCCCAAGTGCTCGCCAATTGAAAAAAGTTGGCCTATCGAAATATTCTCCCAAGAGCCCAGCGAAGGTGCGGAGGTCATCAAACCCGCGTCTTGTCCACCAATTCAAGAGTCGGGCATGAGTCTCGCATTGGCTGTTCACCTTCAAAAGAGACTTAAGAGTTAAGAGAACTCTTTAAGGCTCTTTAATCGCGGAGGAAACTAGTTAAGATGCCATTTTATTACCTGAAATGGGGGCCTCCTGTATGGAAGAACCACCCATTTGAATCTCTAGAGTGATAGCGCTCGAGGATGAAGAAGCAGGTTTGGTCTTTGGTGCCATTTTGACCGTGAAATCGGTGCTGAAGACGATAAAACTGGAAAAGAACTTTAAGCTTTTCTTAACCCTCAATACAAAGCTCAGCGAAGAAGAAGAAGAGTCTAATGATGACTCTTGAAAGACTGTTATCTTTTATAGGCACAGTGATCCGCAGAGATACGCGGAGCGTGTCTCAAGGCCTAATCCTCGCCCGACGCGTGGCAAGCATCTAAATGGACGCGAATTTCGCACGTTAAAAGTGAAAGACGTCCCGTTAACTCCACCAGACATGTGGCAACGCGCCCAGAATGCGGGACTCACGTTTAACAAAGCTGCGTCCCTCTTAAGGTCGCGTCTCTTCAGCAAGACCAAAGCTGCATCCAGTAAACAGGGTGAGAATTGTTGGCCCTAAGGCCCATCACTCTAGTTTTGATATGATTAACTCATTTAGTTATAGTACTAATGATCTTGTGTATAATTTGTCTCAGATATGTGATCAAGATCTTATTAGGTGTGTAGCTTCAACAAAGGATTTAAAGTCAAGTTTTGGACCTAACACGTGTTGATTCAAGAGCTTGTGTATCAAGACCACATCAAGTACTCAAGAGGAGTCTAGCTCTTTGGATCAAAGTTTGGACCAAGTCAAGAAGGAGTAGAAGACTTCAAGTGAAGACCTTCAAGAGAAGACTTGTGTCTAGTTTTGTTTTGTTAAGATTTTATTTTTAGATAAAATGTAAAGGATAGGATAGTTGGTGGATTGCTCAAGTATCTTATACACTCACACAAAAGATTTAGATGAGTTTTCATAAAAGAGTTTTCATTTTAGAAAAATACCGGTTTGATTTTTGGAATTCAAAATATACATATGTTTTAACTAAAACCATTTTAGAGCTAAATGTCAAAAAACATAAATATTTCATCATATATGTGTAGTGGATCATATCCATACACACTAAGATTTAAAAGTATTAAAATATCTTGTTTTTGTATTTGGAGAAGTTTTAGAAAAATCAATTTAGAAAAATACGGTTTTTGTTTTAAGCCAAAAATTTTATGTTACAAAAATAGTTCAAAATGTTTGTAACATGTTTTAATTTTTACTCAAACATGTTTGTTTATCAAAGCATATTACTGAACTTATTTTTATAGATTTTGTGAATTTATGTGATTTTATTAAAGATAAAAAGTCAAGTTTTTAAATCCCCAAATACTGTTCTGGCCTTCAGCTGATCGACTGCACGGTCGACTGATCGGGGCGGAACTAGCACTCTTAAAACGTGTGTATTCTAAAATCAATGAAAAGCTTGTATGTGCTAATGTTACGCCGATACTTTCGTTATAGCATTGGCTCAACGGGTCGAATCCATAGGGACGGAAGGCGATAGAAGTAATAACAGTCTCTATTCACGTGTTATGTTAACAGTTCTTCTTCGTTAAAGAATGAAAAAGAAAAAGAAAATAAAGAAAAGAAATGGAAATCAAGCATGTGGTAGGTGAAAAATGCGATGAAAATGGCGGAGAGAAAACAAAATAAGAAGTGATTTAGAAAACAAAATAGAAGAGAAGATGAAACAAAAGTGAACTATGAAGGTGGTGAAAACAACAAAGGGAAAATGATAAAAGATTTTTGAAAATGATTATTAAAACAAAGTAAAAGAAAACTCATAGCTACTAACTACTAATTTCTTCACTAACCATACTAACCTCTTAGTGATAGTTACTCACATGGATCCTCGGCCATCACTAATCCTTGGCTTCAAGAGACGATACAAAGCATGGCCCATAAGATTATTCTTCTACATTCAAGCAACACATTCATACCACTAATAAGTTGCAAGCTACTATTAAATCATCAAAACCAGTTAGAGGTGAGCATGAAATAAAGAAGACATTGCAAGTTAGCAAGTTAGTGGGTTAGGTGTTAGAAATGTTAGAATGTTAGGATCCATCATCATGAGCCATCAATGGCTCTTGCAAGAGCAAGGCCTCTATAAGGCTATTAGATTCATGTGGATTATCATGTAAGTGGTTAGATAGTTAGTGGTTAATAGTTAAATTACCATGAGGAGAAAAGTTAGCCAAGCATCATGTAGAAGATGGAGAAGATTACATTAGAGAAGAAAGGAGGCATCTTTATATAGATTGTCACCATCTATTACATCAATCCCTCTCTATCTCTCTCTAAATCTCTCAACCCTACTACAAGATCTAAAAATGAAATAACAATACAAAATACAAGAAATGAAGAATACCTACCTACAATAAAACATAGAAACCCTAGCCTAAAATCAAAACTGCTTCGTTCTGGACCTATACAGGGGTATTTATAGGCGAAGGAAGCTTCTGGAAGACGAGATGGGCCACGCGTTGAAAATTGACGCGTGGCCCCACCATGTTGCCGCGGATCCGCAGCAAAACCTGGGAGTTAGCTCCTTGGTTTTGGTGCGGGGATGCGCGACGCTTCGGGAGCCTTCTTGGTATATTTGGTTCGGGTGTATTTGGCCGAATCTTCGTCTAACATGCGCAAAAGTCTAGATTCAATGTATCTTCTAGAAGTTCCCTTGCTTGGCATCCAAGTAATGCGGATTTAATTACCCAAAAATGTATTTAATTAAGCTCTTATTACTCCTTGCCTTTAAACTCTTGATTTACCTACAATAGAGACTAAAACACGGTTTAGACTGACATTTTATTCTTAAATCGGTGGGAAAATGCGATATAATAATGCAGAATTATAGACTAATCACACCCCCACACTTATCTTTTGCTCGTCCCGAGAAAAATCAAAAAAAAAAGAAAAACTATGCTACAAATGTTATTACACCACTTTCGTAGGTGACGCGATTGCACTGAGCGTGTGCAACAAGCCGTTAAACCTCTAGGTTACCCCTAGAGGAGGAGTTTTATCTCCTGAGGGTTTTAAGCGGATTGCACCCACAAAATCTATAAAGAAAGAAGACAAATGTTTGTATTTTGAAAACACATTTGAAGGAGAGACAAGTTACGAAATATTTTTGTAAAAAGATAAGCGATTAAGGTCATAAGTCTACAAAAACTCATTTTTCCTTAAACTTAGTTTCTATGCAAGATCTTGTCTTCAATTAAGGTAAGAATTCAAAATTGGATTGAATAATTTATCTTTCATAAAACCTAAATAATTTGCACTTTATGATAGTCAAAACTTCTGGAATTTCAACTCTAACCATCAAGCCATTTATTCATATATATATATATATATATATATATATATTTCTTTTCTTTTCTTTTTTCTTCCCTTAGTTTCCTTAGGCTTTCTAGTTTACCCGAGTAGTGAGCCTTTAACCGTTGACTCCCAAACCAGACGATCCTAGGGCACCAGATGAGAAAACATCCCTTGGGTTTAAGGACTCAAGTAAACAAGGCCACAAAACTAAGAGGGATTATTTGTTTCTTTTGGCCACCGTCAGGCGTGAATAATCATACTTCTTGAGGCATACATATCCAGCTTAATAAGTGATTCTTTTTCCGTATATACTATATACATATACATATATATATATATATATATATATATTATATATATATATATATATATATATATTTCTTTTATGGCATTTTAGGTCTTGTATCCATCCCAAAAATGTGTAAGTGTGAAGTGCATACTATCTAGGCAAAAAATTCAAGATAAAATTATCTCTCCAATCTATCTTACTTAGCCTATAATTTTAAACAAGATCTTTTATTTCAACTATGTTTAAGATGTCATAATTAAGATTTCTTAATTTCTAAGATCATCTTAATTTTCTTAAAAATAGATCAAAAAATTGTCTCTTATTTCAAAAAGTTTTTTTTTTAAAGAAAGAGAAAATTCCTATACAAAAGGGAAGATTTTTAAAAGTATCCTAAAAGAAGTGTAAAAGAAAGAAAATCTAAAACTCTATGTTAATAAACCCTCCCCCACACTTATCTCATGCATTGTCCTCAATGCATCGTGATGTATGTATGCATGAAACAAATAGAGAAGGAAGGAAAAATCACCTCAAGGTGGTGGTTCCGGTGGCGGTCTGATTGGTCCACGAAATGCGGCCCAATCCAATGTACGTGGAGTCCGGAGGAACCCACCAGAGACTTCTATAATACAACCCCTAGAATGATGTAGATATGAATGATTTTTATAAAAAATTTTACCCTCTCTAATTTTCAAATTTTCAAAATAATTTCAGAGTCAAATTTATCAAGACCCTTGTCCCAAAATGGAATGATTGATTTAGACTCAGGAAGTACAGGAACTAATACCGACTCAGGAAAAAGACTTAAGTTAAGTAAAGGTTCGACAGTCGAGATTGGTTCAGGAAGTGGGTCCAAATTAAGAAGATGAAGCTCAAGTCTACGTTCATTTCCCCATGATGGAATGTGACTTTCTAAGATGGTGATTCAAGTTCAAGAATAACAGGTATGGGAACCAAAACTGACTCTAAAATGTGGCTCAAATTGGGTAACATAACAGAAGTCAATATTGATGTAGGAATTTGAACTGGATCACAAATTTGAGGATCAAAGTCACATTCCTCATTTAGTTCAATTCCATAAAAATGAGAACTTGCCAATTTATCAATGGGACTTTCAAAAGTATAAAATTGGTCAAGTTCAATATGATGACCATAAAAGATTGGTGATTCAATTTCACAATGGACTGGTACTGGATCCAATACTAACTCGAGAAAAGGCCTAAATTCAGGTAAAAACACCTCAGTCAATATTGAATCAGGAAGTGAAATTGAATTACAAAGTGGAAATTCAGGATCATATTCATGCTCAAGTTCAATTTGAGGAAAAGGATAACTCGCCAAAATGTCAATGGGAGATGAAGTTTGGACAAGTTCAGATGGGTGTGCTAAAATTGAATCTTGGCGTCCAAAATGACAAGAGTCCTAGGTCAGATTAATAGAGTTGGGGATAGCTGAATTGGTCAAAGGTTGATAAGATAGAGTTTTCTCATTCCTATAAATGCTAGCCAATTGACTCAATTGTGTTTTCAACCTATTGATAGACTCGGTAGAAGATTTTTGAAATTTTAGCGCGGACTCTTGCAAGACTTCTATACTCTTTTCTAGATGTAATGTATCTTCAAGTGGTTGTTCTATAAAAAGAGTGTAGGAACCTTAGTTTCCAAAATAACAAGAGTCATGGGGCAAATTGATAGAGTTAGAGATATTTGGATGGTCAAAGTTGAGAAGAGAGAATTTCTTCATTCTTATAAATGTTGACCAATTTACTCAATTGTGTTTCCAACCTATCAATAGACTGAGAAGAAGATTTTTGAAATTGTAATGCAGACTCCTGCAAGATTTCTATACTCTTTTCTAAACTTAATTTTTCTTTAAGTGGATGCTCTAGAATGGGAGTATAAGAATCTTGGTTTTGGAAATTTTGTGAAGAATGTGAGTCCAAAATATTTTGAGATTGAAGCTTGAACTCACACAAGAGTCCTTACTCGTTTCTAGGGCAGATGGTTGTTCATTATGAGGAGGTGGAACTGAGTAAGACTCTTGAAAATATTATGGATTTAGAGAAGCCAACATTTTCTGAAGTTGTTGCTCGGCCTCTTGTAGATTGGCTTCTATACTCTTTTCTAACTCGAATTTTTCTTCAATGGGAGGTATAGAAAAAGGAGTATAGGAAGCGAAATCGGGGAATGAATATTGTATAAATTGTGGACAAGGTGGGCACGGTGGACAAGGAGGTGAAAATTTAACTCGGGAGAGGTGAATCCCCATTGATTCTGTGAAGAGTTGAAATTATTTTAGAAATTATAGTCATAAGATTGTGGGCATGGGTTATATTGATTCGGATAAGGCCAACATGGTGTATTTAGTTTGTTCATATTGTGAAAAACCGGGTTGAAATTATCCGAATTGAATGGAGTCAGTGTGAAATATGGAATCATATTAGGATTGAAAGAATTGTTATTGTTAAATTCCATTTCATAAACAATCACAAACAAAAAGGAAAAAGAAAACAACAAACAAAAAAAAATCAAAACCAAGCCAATATTAAGGTTGACCTAGACCTAGACGACTCCTAACTGGTCAATTACCCTGGGGAGGTTGTTGCTCGAATCCGACCACAAGCTAATCAGCCAGGTAGGGGTAAAATACGGTGGGAGGTATTGTGCGTAAGCAACGGGCCTTAATTACGCCCAACCACGGTATCTTCGAGGCGTAACCTCTTAATCCCCAACCTTAGACACCAATTTCATAAGAGTAAGTTCCACCCTTGGTCAATCTCTTAATGAGTCCGAGATGTCCCTAGGAGCCAACGTCTATCAATTTTTATTAGGGTTTGGGTTGTGTGAGTGGGGAGGTGATTATTGGGCCAAGGAAGGGTGATGAAATTCCCACCTTATCTTGTATTGGTTTATGCCCTTAAATTCAATTCGTGCAAGTGTGCAATATAGACAAGAATATAACACAAAGCGACAAATCACCCATGTGTTTGTCCTATGTTATATGTAATGCCATATGTACACCTCAATTCAGATCACAACAACAGAACAGAATATAGTATATTGGAATTGAATTGACACGTGCCTAAATGCAAATGTCTAAACCGTTTTAAAAGAGTCCAAATACCGTATTTTAGTTCTTTAGTTTATTGTGGTGTTTAGGCAATCAAATCAGGAAAGTAATAGTACAGATCCACTAGCTATTACAATTAACACATCCCAGCGCAACAAGATACATAATGGTTACAAAATAGCCGCATTGGCGCGGCAAATGTCGCATTTGCGTGGCTTTTCTTTAGAAGCTGGGTTCCTGCTTTCTAGAACAGGGATATGCAAACCTAGTTTTATTCTGCAATGTTAAGATCCTGTAAAGAATGTCTTGCACACCAAAATAGAGAAGATAATATTAACAAAAACATGAAATCAAGACCATTCCCGTTTCCCGGGAATGGTGCCAAAAATTTGATCGGGGCGGAACCTGCACTCTTAAAATGTGTGTATTCTGAAATCAATGAAAAGCTTGTATGTGCTAATGTTTTCTCGATACTTTCGTTATAGCATTGGCTCAACGGGGTCGAATTCATAGGGACGGGAGGCGATAAAAGCATTAACAGTCTCTATTCACGTGTTATGTTAACAGTTTTCTTTTGTTAAAGAATGAAAAAGAAAAAGAAAAGAAAAGAAAAGAAAAGGAAATCAAGCATGTGGTAGGTGAAAAAGGCGATGAAAACGGCGAAGAAACAAAATAAGAAGTGATTTACTAAACAAAATAAAAGAGAAGATGAAACAAAAGTGAACTATGAAGGTGGTGAAAACAACAAAGGGAAAATGATAAAAGATTTTGAAAATGATTATTAAACAAGGTAAAGGAAAACTCATGGCTACTAACTACTAATTGCTCCACTAACCATACTAATCTCTTAGTGATAGTTGCCTCACATGGATCCTCGGCCATCACTAATCCTTGGCTTCAAGAGACGATACAAAGCATAGCCCATAAGATTGTTCTTCTACATTCAAACAACACATCCATACCACTAATAAGTTGCAAGCTACTATTAAATCATCAAAACCAGTTAGAGGTGAGCATAAAATAAAGAAGACATTGCAAGTTAGCAAGTTAGTGGGTTAGGTGTTAGAAATGTTAGAATTTAGAATCCATCATCATGAGCCATAATGGCTCTTGCAAGAGCAAGGCCTTATAGAGGCTATTAGATTCATGTGGATTATCAAGTAAGTAGTTAGATGGTTAGAGGTTAGTAGTTAGATTGCCATGAGAAGAAAAGTTAGCCAAGTATTATGTAGAAGATGGAGAAGATTACATTGGAGAAGAAAGGAGGCACCTTTACATAGATTGTCACCATCTATTACATCAATCCCTCTCTATCTCTCTCTGAATCCCTCAACCCTACTACAAGATCTAAAAATGAAATAACAATACAAAATAAAAGAAATGAAGAACACCTACCTACACTAAGACATAGAAATCCTTGTCTAAAATCAAAAACTGCTTCGTTCTGGACCTCTACAGGAGAATTTATAGGCGAAGGAGGCTTCTGGAAGACGAGACGGGGCCACGCGTCGAAAATCGACGCGTGGCCCAACCATAGTGCCGCGGATCCGCGGCTATTGCTGCAAATCCGCAGCAAAACCAGGGAGTTTGCTCCCTGGTTTAGTGCGGGGATGCGCGACGCTTCGGGAGCCTTCTTAGTATATTTGGTTTCGGGTGTATTTGGCCGAATCTTCATCTAACATGCGCAAAAGTCTAGATTCAATGCATCTTCTAAGAGTTCCCTTGCTTGGCCTCCAAATAATGCGGATTTAATTACCCAAAAATTGTTGGCCCAGAGGCCTTTCACTCTAGTTTTGATGATGATTAACTCATGTAGTTATGTTTACTAATTATCTTGTGATTTTAGTTACAGATCATTGATCAAGATATAGTTGGTGATTGCTTCAAAAAGAGGAGTTTGGAAGCCTTCACTTGGTGATTCCCGTGCCCGAGCATCAAGATCATACCTTTGCACTCGGTGGATCATGTTTGGGATCGAGTCGGCTTGAAGATTGAAGATCGTCAAAAAGACTTAGGTATCCTAATTTAGTTTAGTGTGTTTTAGATCCATTTGTAAAGCTTAGTATAGTAATATGCTCAAGTGCACAAACACACACGTTTCATGTTTGGTTTTGGTTTTCATGAATAGTTGATCAAAACAAGTTTAATTGATATATGTATAGTTGTTTCATTCTATACATGCATGCTTAACTTTTAAACAAACTTATTTTGACTTTCCTATCATGTATTGAAAAATCCAAATTTGATAAAAATACATGTTTGGTTTTCGGTAAAAATGATAAGACACAAAAATAGTTCATAATGATTGATATTTGAGCCAAACTTTTTATCACATGTTTATGTATCAATGCAAAATGATAAAACTATTTTTGGGTATTTTAAAAAAAAACTTAAAAGATTTTTAGAAATATTTAACATGTATTTCTGTCCCAGAACAGTGGCTGACATGTTGGAACCTGTTCGATGAAGACGTTTGTGACGCATGACATGTGGAGCTCTAACACATGACGAATCAAGAGTCCGACATGATCAAGATGTGCCAAGAAGAGTTGATAGAGTGTGGGTTGTATATGTGGAATAGCATGTAAAAGCCTTGACACAAACAGACACTTCTTTGGTCCATTAGTCGACCATACCTAAGTCAAGTCGACTAATCCCATGTGTAGTCAACTTGATCCAAACCCAAGTCGACTAGTCAAGTGTCCAGAATCTGACCCAACTCTCTGTTTCTGAATTAGTCGACCAAACAGTAAACCAAGTCGTCTAATAGACTTTTCTAGTCGACTAATCCAAAGTCCCTAGTCGACTAATACTTGACCCAGTCGACTATAAAGCAGTTGCAGTCGACTTGAGGTAGTTAACCAGAAAACTGTTCATCCAACGTCCACCTACCTAGTCGACTAATAGCTAAATATAGTCGACTAATAGTTGAAATTTTGCCTAGTCTAGTCGACTAACTCAGAACCCTAGTCGACTATAGACAGTTTCTGACTGTTGGACAGTTTTCGTTATCTGGTCTTTTTTTGCAACAAATCTCAACGTTTCTTTGATTCAAATTGCTCCAATAACTCCCTAACTAACCCTAGTCTTCAGCTATAAATAGGGAAGTTATACCAAAGGCCAATTACCAAGTTTTTATCAGTTTTCCAAAAGCCAAAAATCTGCAAACCTGAAAACTGTTTTTCCCACTTCAGTTCTTCACCAAAAAAGACATTTCCATTGTGAAGATTCTCTGAAGTTCTTGTTCCTATACTGAACCTTGTCCACATACACATCCGTACCAAGGCTATAGGAAAAGTATTGTATTTCTCAAAGTAAATCATTGTACACGGGAGGCTTCTTGGTTGTAGAGGCAAGTTGTACAAGGTGAAGGTATTCTCTTGGTGGAAGAGAAGGTGTTCTCTGGTGGAAGAGAAGGTGTATACATTGGCGAAGGGGATTTGTCAAGTGGTGTACATGGTGTATTGATTTTGGGTGGCAAAATCAAGGTTAAAGGAAAATCTCAAGCGGGTGGCTTGGGGACTGGATGTAGGTCACAAGGACCGAACCAGGATAAATCTCTTTATTTGCGTTTGTCAATTTTTCTGAGATTTGTTTTCCTTTACTTGCAAGTTATTTATTTGTCTAACGATTAATCCTTCTTGTTTAGTTTGTGTTGACTTGTGTGTTTAAGATCATAGTTGCCAACAGAGATAATTCCGCATTTATCCTTATCTCGGCGATCCTACAATTGGTATCAGAGCCGGCCTCACATTTCATACCCTGAACCGGCGTATACGCTCTGATCCAACATTTGGTATCAGAGCGGGTACAAGTCCACAACAAAGATGGCAACGGAGTTCTCATCATCCCAATTCAAAGAAGGACATTCTACACAACGTCCACCGCTATTTGACGGAACCAACTACAACTATTGGAAGTGTAGAATGAAGATATACTTGCAGTCACTCAACTACGACCTTTGGAACATCGTAGAAGCATCGTACACCAAGCCCACAACCAACGACAACGCTTGGAGTGAAGATCAAAAGAAGAACGCGAACCTTGACGCAAAAGCAATGAATGCCTTGTTCTGTGCCCTTACCAAAGAAGAGTTCAACCGTGTTTCAACAGCAACTTCTGCACATCAAATATGGCATACTCTTTAGGTAACACACGAAGGCACTAATAAAGTTAAGGAATCTAAAATATCTGTTCTTGTCCACAGGTTTGAGTTATTCAAAATGGAGGAGAATGAAACCATATCCGAGATGGTTACAAGATTCACCGACATCACCAATACATTAGCATCCCTTGGAAAGAACTACACCCAAGTTGAAAGAGTTCGAAAGATCCTTCGTGCACTCACACCAGAATGGGAGAAGAAGACAACCGCCATTGAAGAGGCGAATGATCTCTCAACTATGACATTAGAAAACCTAATCGGTAATCTAATGGCATATGAAGTACAGTTAGAAGAAAGGAAGAAGGACGAACGAGAACACCGTTCAAAGAAGAAAGAACTCGCCTTCCATGCATCTTCCGACACGGACAATGATGACGAAGAGGAGATGGCAATGCTGTAACGCCCCGATCCCAAGGATACGGAGACGTTATGGCGACGTACATACGCGAGGTGAAAACAACCTCACGCGTACATTAAGCCTCAGTACAGTACAATACCTCAATATAGATATGAGGTCCAGCATGAAAGCAGTACAAGAATACCTGCAGAAAGAGGTCAGCGATCATAACAGATATGAAAACAAGGATAAATAAGATAACAGAAATAAAACACTAAAATACCTATGAATAGTCCTGATGCGGAATCTCCCATGTGACTCCAAGGCACTCTCTGCTACTCCGAGAACTCGGATCTCCAATCTGGGCATGCAACCCAGGGTCGTCAGAAAGCGACCTAGTGAGTGGTAAAATGAAGAAGACAGGAATATACTATAATAATACAAGCACGATAATAAGGTATAAGATATGATGTGGTAACAGTAATAAGCAGTAGACAAATAAAAATATGTAATCATCGGGTCATGTCTCTAATCGTGTCCAGGTTATATCATAAATAATATTGTCTAGTAGTGACGTAATAGATATGAATTTGCTAGTGGTGACGTAAAAGTAGTGAACATGGTAGTGATGTAAATGGACATGAAGGTGGGCATATGCAATATGAACATGCTACTGTGTTATGTCTAAATAGCGTATAAGCAATCCAAAACAGAATATATGTGATGCAAGGTGTACATGTGCAGGAGTAGTATGCCACCATAGGTATCAGGTAGTGTAGCAAAATCTACAGGTAACATGATAGCGGATACGATAACATGAACAGGAACAGTAACAAGTAAGCAAGATCACAGTGAACATGATAGCATACAAAATAACAGGAACAGTAACAAGTTAGAATACATGTATCAGGAAAGTCATGTGATTGACACAATAGTAGAAATCAGTATCACCTGGTATTTTAATCAATCTCTTCCAGTGTCCCATACTACTGGCAGTTCATACTGGAGCCCGCACTCCAGTCGAACCCATCCGGACATGGCCTACGGGTACCATTATCCAAACGAGAGAGTGACCAAATAACAAGTGTTCCCGACATCCACTATTGTGTATACTGTTTTATTATGTTAATTGGAAACCCATGGTCAAGGAGTTCTTATCGGGTGGATGCATCCCGTGCATACCCGGGATCACGGCCTTAAACGGACCCCTGGCTGCTGAGACCAGGGCCCTCCGCTAAGAGGGGAGCACGAATCAAGTAACGGGAGCTCATGGAGCTAGTGGTAGGTAGCACTACCGTCCCCTGCAGTGGGACTAACAATAGGATCCAGTACATCACCCGATAAGATCTAATCAACCGTCAAGTCTCCCCCATACCCCAGTTAACTTTATGATCTGATATGTCAAGTATACAAGTAACAAGAACAGATACAGTACATAACATGATAACTGGACCAGAGTTCTGTTGATAGCATAGAACATATAACGAGAAACGGGAACAATATAACATGAACAATATAACGGGAAACATGAACAATAGATGTGGAAGTCCACATATAGCATATCAACAGCTCTCATGTCCAGTATCGGGAATATCCATATCATTGTAACAGGAATCAATCATATAACATGAATACGGGAACATGGAAATAATACATGTAATATGAACGGGGAATCATATGACAAGAATAGAGAAACCATACATGCATAACAGTGAAATGTAAACATGACATGTAGGTGTAACAGTAATATGTAAACATGACATGCAGGTGTAACAGTAATATGTAAACATGACATAATATGAATGCGGTAGTCCGTGCATTGGTCTAGCCGTGTACCAGTGTACATCTATGTGTATCCGTGTACATGAATCTCAGTATCTAGGTAAGAGTGAGAGGTATAACCGATATCTACATGCACTACGGTGTTTACTGTACCAGTGAGTCAGTAAGTGTGACAGTGGAATAGTGACAAGACCCCGCATAATGAAGTACGCATGTCTTCGTGTCCATGTAGCATTAGTGTGGAACCATACTAGTTATCCATGCAGTGACGGTATCTAGTGATTCTTGAATTGATCATCTAGCTAAATGTCTCGGTTTATAACACATGCCGTTTCTCAAGTTAAGTTAGGAATATAAAATTTAGAAAAGGAAAACACTCACTAACTAGCCATAGGATGGTAGCTCTCTTCCCCATGATCGCAACGGATCCAGAATCGCCCGAATCGGAGTCCGGATGCTCCCGATATCGCCCGAACACTAAATCATAGCAAATAAGGTTAAATATGTAATAAAAATATTGAAATGCAAATAATAAATAATAGCAGGGGGTTTTCTGTCAAATTACCTTTATTGGGTTTCGGATGCGGGTTTGGCTCATAACGGGTCGGGTCCAGATTCACAACCCAAACCCGTTTAACTTAAATAAACGGGTTCATGGGTTATTGGGTTATAGGGTAGAAAGAAGTGGGTTTTTGGGTTTTCCTCTAACCCAATTAAAGGTTAGTGGGTTTGGGTTTAACCCAAACCCACAAAGAGACTTCACAGCAGCAGCAGCAGTTGCTGCTGCTACCCAGCGCGGCCGACCGGCCAGCCTGGCTGGCCGGCGGCGCCCGCCGGCGGCGATCCCGGCCACCGGCGGCGGCCCTGCAGGCGAGAGAGCGTGAGAGAGAGAGTGAGGGGGAGAGAAAGTGAAAGAGAGAGGGGGAGAGAGAGAGGTTTACAGAGGGGGGAGAAAAGAAAAAGAAACAGAAAAAAAAAGTGGGGCGGCGGCAGCCAAGGCCAGGGGCGGCGCCGTGGCCAAGGTAGGGGAACGCGGCCGTGGTGCCAGCCGGGCACGCGCCTGCGGCGCGTGGCCGGGGAAAAGCTCGGCGGTGGCGCGCCGGCCACCGCCCAGGGCATGGTCAATTTTCTGGATGGGAGAGAGAGCTGAGAGATGAGGGTTTAGGGAAGTAGACAGAGAGAGAGAGAATTAGGAGTGAGAGAGTTTGGGAGAGAGAGAAAGAGAGATTGATTTTATAAAGAAGGGAGAGAGAGATATGGCGGTGGCTCATGGCGGTGGAAAAAAAAAATTCTCTGGAAGAGCCCAGAGAAGAAAAGAAGTAGAAAGAAAAAGAAAGAAAGAGAAAAGTTATTAAATAATTAAATTAATATTATTTAATTTGGTCCAAAAATGACTAGCTCTGAACGGTGCTAAAAAATTACAAAAAATAGAGAATATTATCCTGAGACGTAAGATGAAGACGGTTTACAGAAATTCAATCTGGTTTGTAAATTAAAAATCCCGGAAGTTGTCGCCGATACGGGCGACACCGGTTTGGCCGGATTTTGATAAATTCAGAAAATCCCCAAAAATACTCAACGTAGCTTATGAGATTCTAAGACATCTGGTGAAAGTGGCCTCTCCAAATTATATTCCGTTTGTGAAATAAAAATCGGAAGGCTGGTTATCGGTATTGGTTGACACCGACTACGGAGATTTTCCTAGATAATCCAGAAAATCCGAAAAAATCTAAAATATTAGAAAATAATTTTTAAAACTGAAATCGGCTCAATCGGACTACTACGGAGGTAAATCAATTTTGTACGTCGTATCGCGTACCGATACGGTGATACGTACACCGGGGAGCAGGGTGTTACAAATGCTCTCAAAGAAATTCAGGAAATTTCTAAAGTAAGGTAAATTCAAATGCTTTAATTGTGATAAACCAGGTCATATGAAGATGGATTGTTCTTTGCTTAAGAAGAAAGATAAGTACAAGAGTAAGAAGTTCAGAAAGAAGAAGAACTACGAAGCATCATCAGAATACAGTGATTCATCTTCATCTGATGAAGAAGAATCCACTGAACGTGTCAACCCGTGTTACATGGCACTTGAAGATGATGAGGTATCATATTCTGAACTCTCTGATGCTTTCCATGAATTATTTCTTGATCTGAAAAATGAAAAACTGAAAACAAAGTTTTGTCAAAAGAAAATGAGAAACTTTTAAAGGAAAATTCATGTTATGCATTACAATGTTCATCTATAAATTCTCAACAACAAGATGAGTTTGAAAAAGTCATATCATCTTTGAAAATTGAAATGAGAAATTTATAAAAGAGAACATTTTTTTGAAAAAGGAAACTAAGTCTTTGAATGAAAGGATTTCTATATTGGATAAAGACATGTTAGTTTTCAAAATAAATATGAAGATCTTTTGCAAAATGTGACTAAGTTTAATAAAGGAAAAGAAAGTTTGAATGCTTTATTATCTTTTCAGAAATTATCAGATGATAATCATGGTATTGGATTTATTGCAAAATCTTCATGTTATAGTAATCCATATAGTTCTTTTGTAAAAGAAAGTCTAAGAAAAGTAAGTTTATATGGATTCCTAAAAATTTAAGTTTTCATGATAAAAATACATATATTGCATCATACATTCACGATATATGTGATTCTTGCAACTATGTGTATATTAACAGGTGAAAACCAAATTCTAAATGGATTTGGAGTCCTAAAGGTTAGATATGATCTTTTATATTTGGTACCATCTAACGTTTATCTTGCAGGTACCATATAAAAATTGATAAAAAACAATTATATATATTTATACTAATATATTTGTTGCAGGGGGAGAACAAAGTCTTTTCATATTTGTTATAACCCAAATTTTATAGGGGGAGGAAAAGTTAACATATTTTCTGCAGGGGGAGCACTTGTGCACACACAAAGCGTCGTCATCAAAAAGGGGGAGAATGTTGGAACCTGTTTCGATGAAGACGTTTGTGACGCATGACATGTGGAGCTCTAACACATGACGAATCAAGAGTCCGACATGATCAAGATGTGCCAAGAAGAGTTGATAGAGTGTGGGTTGTATATGTGAAATAGCATGTAAAAGCCTTGACACAAACAGACACTTCTTTGGTCCATTAGTCGACTCATACCTAAGTCAAGTCGACTAATCCCATGTGTAGTCAACTTGATCCAAACCCAAGTCGACTAGTCAAGTGTCCAGAATCTGACCCAACTCTCTGTTTCTGAATTAGTCGACCAAACAGTAAACCAAGTCGACTAATAAACTTTTCTAGTCGACTAATCCAAAGTCCCTAGTCGACTAATACTTGACCCAGTCGACTATAAAGCAGTTGCAGTCGACTTGAGGTAGTTAACCAGAAAACTGTTCATCCAACATTCACCTACCTAGTCGACTAATAGCGAAATATAGTCGACTAATAGTTGAAATTTTGCCTAGTCTAGTCGACTAACTCAGAAGCCTAGTCGACTATAGACAGTTTCTGACTGTTGGATAGTTTTCGTTATCTGATCTTTTTTGCAACGAATCTCAACGTTTCTTTGATTCAAATTGCTCCAATAACTCCCTAAATAACCCTAGTCTTCAGCTATAAATAGGGAAGTTATACCAAAGGCCAATTACCAAGAGTTTTTATCAGTTTTCCAAAAGCCAAAAATCTGCAAACCTGAAAACTGTTTTTCCCACTTCAGTTCTTCACCAAAAAAGACATTTCCATTGTGAAGATTCTCTGAAGTTCTTGTTTCCTATACTGAACCTTGTCCACATACACATCTGTACCAAGGCTATAGGAAAAGTATTGTATTTCTCAAAGCAAATCATTGTACACGGGAGGCTTCTTGGTTGTAGAGGCAAGTTGTACAAGGTGAAGGTATTCTCTTGGTGGAAGAGAAGGTGTTCTCTTGGTGGAAGAGAAGGTGTATACATTTGGCGAAGGGATTTGTCAAGTGGTGTACATGGTGTATTGATTTTGGGTGGCAAAATCAAGGTTAAAGGAAAATCTCAAGCGGGTGGCTTGGGGACTGGATGTAGGTCACAAGGACTGAACCAGGATAAATCTCTTTGTTTGCGTTTGTCAATTTTTCTGAGATTTGTTTTCCTTTACTTGCAAGTTATTTATTTGTCTAACGATTAATCCTTCTTGTTTAGTTTGTGTTGACTTGTGTGTTTAAGATCATAGTTGCCAACAGAGATAATTCCGCATTTATCCTTATCTCGGCGATCCTACATGACAGGCCAGGACGGTCGACCGCACGGGTCGACCGTACCAAGGGCCGGTCGACCCTTGCGGTCGACCGACGTGCACAAGCTTGTCCACGTTTGGCAGTCACAGGGACGGTCGGTCGGGCGGCCGACCGGACCTGAGAGCAGTGCTCTCTGTTTATTCGGTCGGCCGGGCGGTTGACCAGTTTGCTCCAACGGTCGGATTTTTGACCGTTGGCGGTCGGCCGGCCGGCCGACCGCTAGCCTGTCAGGCTGACAGATCAGCCTAACGGCTAGTTTCTGGTTTGGCCTATATAAACCCCATTTCTTTAGGGTTTTGGCTAAGATTTTTAGAGCTGATTTTCTCCCATTCTCTGGTTTTAAAAACAAGTTTTAAAAAGTGTTTAAAGAGCAAAAAGATTCATCTTATTTGTTTTTAAGTGTTTTGTTATTTTCAAAGAAAACAAGTTTTTGGGAATTGGTTTCTTGTTCTTCATTTCTATATCAATTTGGTATTTTCCCAAGAGATTTTCTTTGATCAAAACACTTGTGTTTTCCATACTTGAGCCTATCTTCTATCCTAATCTATTTAGGATCTTTTGCTTGTGGAAAAGAGAGTTTGTGGTCTTTGTAACCACTTGTTGTAAAAACTCTTGCTTTGATTGGGTTGCTCCCTCTTTGGTAGAGGTTGAGATTGTGGTTTGCTCCCTCTAGTGAGAGGTGGAGTTGGTTGTTGTTTACTCCCTCTAGTGAGAGGTGGAGTTGGTGTTTGTAACCCTCTTCGGTAGAGGTGTTGGTTGTTGTTTGGCTAAGGGCCTACCCCTCTTCTGTGAGGTGGTGTTTGTATTGAGAGAGGAGTTCAGTACTCCTATTGTTGTAACAAATCCTCCTCGGTGGAGGTTCCCTCGGTGGGAGATAGTGGATTGGAAATCCTTCACGGTGGTGAAGGCGGGGATGTAGAGCTAGGTGCTCAACCTCGAAACATATCTTTGCCTTTGTGTTTGATCCATTGTCTCTCAACTCTCTCTCTCATTTATTTGTGCAAAGCATCATTCTTCATTCATATCATTCATTGCTTGTGTTGTGCCTTGCATATTTCATATTGCTATATCTTGTATATGCTTGGTTGTTTGTGTGTGCCTCACTTGTACTTAACCACAAGAGCTTCATATAACACCTCAACCCATATCTAGAGGAATCAAGAGGAGTTAGTCCAGAGCCCTTCACGGGAAATTCGGCTACACTTGTGTGTTGTATTAAGTGTGTTGCAAAATTTGCATTAGCTTCCGCATTTAGAGCATTTAGTTTCTAGATTAGCACTTTCACCTATTCACCCCGCCTCTAGGTGTGCTTTCAATTGGTATCAGAGCCTACACTCCTGATACTTAGGCTTAACATCCTAGGAGTGAGATCCTTTGCTTGCTAATCTATTGTTTGCATTTGCATATTTGTTTGCACACATATAGTTTATACCCATGGATTTCTTTTCACCTCCCATGTTCGATGTCTCCAACATTGACACATGGAAATATAGGATGTCCATGATTTAAAGACCCTAGGATTGCATGTTTTTCTTGCGGCTACCAAGAAATGCTATCTTGAAAATCACATTCATATAGGGGCCAATGCACAAGCCCTTGAGGCCATTAGAAGCACGCTATCTAAAGATTATCTTATGCATGTTTCTAACATTGATTCCACCTTTGCAGTGTGGAACAAGTTGACAACCACAACCACCTCCGAGCTTCAAATGCCAATTCAACCGGAGGAGTCTAGTGGAGAATCCGATTCTCAATGCTTAATGGTCCAAGGGAATGACTCCCTTGAGGTACATTCGGATCTCAACTAGATAGTTTTTGATGCTAGTTCTTCATGTGATGATTATGTTAATCCCCATGCTTTGAATGAAGAACTATCTATTGTTTGTGAAAAATTGATTGAAAAATATAAGATTTTGAAAAATAAAAGTCTAGGCCTTGAAAAGGAAAATATAAGTTTACATTCTAGACTTAACAATATTTTGCAAGAGAAGGTTGAGGTCTATAATGAAAGGGATTCATTGAGATCTCAACTAGACCTTGTTCTAAAAGAAAATGAGTTTTTAAAATCTAAAACTGATTGTGAAAAACTTTTGAAGAAAAATGAAAATTTAATTTCAAAAGTTGATTTTGTTTTAAAAGAGAATGTTGCTTTGAAAAATAAAATTATTTCTATTTCTAATGATTTAAATGTTTGTTTAAAGAATAATGAGTTTTTACAAAATAAGATTAATGCTCATATTTGCCATGCTAGTGTAGCTTCTTCATCTAGCCTACCTATTGCATGTACCTCTTCTTCTAGGATTAATGATGATATATGTTTATTAAAGAAGAGAGTAGATTGTTTGGGCTCCACTTTGAGCCATTGTGCCAAGAGCCATACACATTTGAAACTTTGTTTCGAAAGAAACAAGTTCCATCTTTTATGCATGCACACCATACATGGCGTACACATGCTCCTCACGGACACCATCACACGTATGCTCATGTGTACACTTGTACACATTGTGGACGTATGGGCCACCTTGCTAAATTTTGCTATGATAGAATACATAATGATAATTTAGCAAATAAGTTTGTTTGGGTTAGAGAAGGTACTAACCCCCATGGACCCAAGAAGATATGGGTACCAAAAACCACCCCTCCTATTTTTGATGTAGGTGTGGGCTCTCACATGACGTGAGAGTAGCGGTACCTTGGAGTGGATGCGTTCCGTGCTTAAAGAGAACAATTTGGATGCATCACTTTCGAGGGAAGTTTTGGTGGAAATGACCACCTCGTTTTGGAGACTAGAGAGGTGACTCATCGGTTTTGGTATAAATCTCTAACTCCTTATTATTATGTACATGCTAGTTCATTTATCATATTCATAGCATGTTCATGTTTTATGTTTTGATGTGCTTCATGAGGTAAAAACATGCTTAGATGTAGTTTTTATCAATACTTGTATTATACATGTACAAATAGAGAGCTACATTTGTTTTACATATGATTGCACTTCATGCTCATTTGTACTCACTTTATGCATATGTATAGACTAGTCTTGATGATTCTCATTTATACATGCTTTGCCAATTTTTATGCTTTACTTCATGTATATGTATTTTGAATTCAAAACTAATAAATATACATGTATACCCGTGAGTCTCTTGCTTTCATGCAAATACATTTGATAGACTCTTTTATGTTTGAGATATGTATGTGTATTGTTAGTTTTGGATAAATTATACATATACCATGAAGATTAGTGTTTTTATGAAAAACATATGATTTGATGTATTTGAAGGATCTTTAACTATTTTTTTTAAAAAAAATTTTATACTAGTTAATTATTCTTAAATTAGCTTATGAGATACACACCTTCTATGAATAAAATCTTTTGTATTCTCAACATCTATTTTAATTATGTTTATTTATATCTCGTTGTGATGCTTCATGATGTGAATATTAGTTTAAATGTTAGTTTTGTCAACACTAGGATTTATACTTCTACATATAGTGGGCCACAAATAAATCTATATATGTTTGAGCTTGAATGCTTATTTGAACCCATTAGATGTGCTAGTATAGTCTAGTTTTGATGATTCATGCATTTTAAACTTGTATTCCTATTTTTGGATTTGTTTTATGAGTTTTCATTTCATGTATATGTTTATTTTGCCAAACTTTAAGATATACATGTACACCCTTTGAGTCATTTGCCTTTCATGCAAATCTATATATATGGACTCAATTGTGTTTAGGGATATGTATGTATACTTATTGTGTTGACAATTCATACATATACCTTGAAATGAAATTTGTTTTGGTGAAAATTTAGTTTTTCTTGATTTCGTGTTTATTTGTTTAACTTCATGTATATGTCTATTTTATCCAAATTATTATTATACATATACATCCTTTTTGAGCCACGTGCCTTAATGCATATATTTTGTGGACTCGTTGTATTTTAGATATGTATGTATGCTTTAGTTTGTATAAGACATACATATACCTTGAAGAATAAATAATTTTGATGATTTTCATTGTTTCAAGGAATTTTAAGCTTAATTGGAAATTTCATAATGTCATGTCACACATTACTTGTACACTCACCATTTTTTAAAATATTTCTCATGAGTATGTTTTCATGAGCATGTATGGACTTTATTGAATATTGAGTGTTTTTAAGTGCTATGTGATTTACATGTGTTTTATGAAAATTATTTTTAGTTTATTCCTTACTTGAAGGATTTCATACTAGTTAACAAAAATTTCCATTTTAACTAGTTCGTATTCTTCATTTTGATATGAGTTATACCATGCTTTTATTGTTATGTCAATTGGTAGAATACAAAGTTTAAATTGGTATCAATCTTGATTCTTTGTACACTCATATGTGTTTATGTATGTATGCTTTTATTTCAATGGTATCAATGTTTATTGGTATCTATTTTTTTCATACATATATGTTTTATTTGTGCCTACTATATTCCTATATCTTAGAGTACAAATATTTGTTTATGCTAAGCTTGAAAATTTCTAATGATTGATTTGTTTTCAATTAGTATCTTAAAACAAGCTTATGCATGTGTTTAGTTTGTTTTTCATAAAGGGGGAGAAAATTTGATTTCGTTTTTCAATTGGTATTTGATTCCCACTCCCTTACTTTATGATAGAAATAAGTTTCATATTGGTATCATATGCTTAAAAAGAAAAATATTCACTTTTTGATATCAAGATGTTTGTTTGAATGTTTTAAATTGGTAAATCAAAATTTGGTTTAAAAAGAAAAATTTAAAAGTTTTGATTTGTATTGCGTATATGCAAGGAGAGCTTAACATTTCTTCCACATATAGATTCATGTTGAGTGTATCTAGTAATGAGGAGCCAAATATCTCTTCTTTATGTGGTACACGTGTGTAGGGGGAGCTTCACATCTCCTCTTATGCATTACATAATGTGTGTTATGAGAATTAGGGCTTAACATCCCTCTTTCATGTAATGCATATGTGTAGGGAAGCTAACTTAGCGTCTTCCTCTTCATGAATGTATATAGCATATAACATTTATTGATCTTTGTTTACTTTCAATTGATATCAAGATGCTTATTTGTCATATCTAATTCTTTGGTATCTTAATTGATTGTAACCCCTTATTGATATTTTTTGTTTTAGACAAAAAGGGGGAGAACATTATTTTTATTGTTTTTGACCCTTTTTGTTGTTTCTTTGTTTCAAACAAAAAAGGGGAGAAAAATTTATTATTTTGCTTTAAGCCTTTACCCTTTATTGATGATTGTTTCTTTATATTAAAAAGGGGAGAAGATTTTGTTTTGTTTTGGTTTTTACCCTTTTGTTGATGATTGACAAAAAGGGGGAGAATTATTTGAGAGTTTAACATGCATATAAAACTCATAATCTTTCTCTATGCATGATTGGTACATGTTTTAATATATGCATATTTGTGTTTTGCATATATTAAGTTTAATTGTTTAATTTTAATTGGTCTCTAGAGCATGCTTTGTTTTGAATATTTCATTTGGTATCTAGAACATCTTGTTTATGCATTGTCATTCATCCATATTTATGTTTATTTGTTTTATGCATGAGTTAAGGGGGAGCTTCTTTGAAGCTTAACTTTAATCCATGCATATATAACTCCATGAGTTTTGTCATCATCAAAAGGGGGAGATTGTTGGCCCAGAGGCCTTCCACTCTAGTTTTGATGATGATTAACTCATGTAGTTATGTTTACTAATTATCTTGTGATTTTAGTTACAGATCATTGATCAAGATATTAGTTGGTGATTGCTTCAAAAGAGGAGTTTGGAAGCCTTCACTTGGTGATTCCCGCGCCCGAGCATCAAGATCATACCTTTGCACTCGGTGGATCACGTTTGGGATCGAGTCGGCTTGAAGATTGAAGATCGTCAAGAAGACTTAGGTATCCTATTTTAGTTTAGTGTGTTTTAGATCCATTTGTAAAGCTTAGTATAGTTGATATGCTCAAGTGCACAAACACACACGTTTCATGTTTGGTTTTTGGTTTTCATGAATAGTTGATCAAAACAAGTTTAATTGATATATGTATAGGTATTTTATTCTATACATACATGCTTAACTTTTAAACAAACTTATTTTGACTTTCCTATTCATGTATTGAAAAATCCAAGTTTGATAAAAATACATGTTTTGGTTTTTGGTAAAAATGATAAGACACAAAAATAGTTCATATTGATTGATATTTGAGCCAAACTTTTTATCACATGTTTATGTATCAATGCAAAATGATAAAACTATTTTTGGGTATTTTTAAAAAAAACTTAAAAGATTTCTAGAAATATTTTAACATGTGTTTTCTGTCCCAGAACAGTGGCTGACAGGCCAGGACGGCCGACCGCACGGGTCGACCGTACCAAGGGCCGGTCGACCCTTGCGGTCGACCGACGTGCACAAGCTTGTGCACGTTTGGCAGTCACAGGGACGGTCGGTCGGGCGGCCGACCGGACCTGAGAGCAGTGCTCTCTGTTTATTTCGGTCGGCCGGGCGGTCGACCGGTTTGCTCCAACGGTCGGATTTTTGACCGTTGGCGGTCGGCCGGCCGGCCGACCGCTAGCCTGTCAGGCTGACAGATCAGCCTAACGGCTAGTTTCTGGTTTGGCCTATATAAACCCCATTTCTTTAGGGTTTTGGCTAAGATTTTTTGAGCTGATTTTCTCCCATTCTCTGGTTTTAAAAACAAGTTTTAAAAAGTGTTTAAAAAGCAAAAAGATTCATCTTGTTTGTTTTTAAGTGTTTTGTTATTTTCAAAGAAAACAAGTTTTTGGAATTGGTTTCTTGTTCTTCATTTCTATATCAATTTGGTATTTTCCCAAGAGATTTTCTTTGATCGAAACACTTGTGTTTTCCACAGTTGAGCCTATCTTCTATCCTAATCTATTTAGGATCTTTTGCTTGTGGGAAAAGAGAGTTTGTGGTCTTTATAACCACTTGTTGTAAAAATCCTTGCTTTGATTGGGTTGCTCCCTCTTTGGTAGAGGTTGAGATTGTGGTTTGCTCCCTCTAGTGAGAGGTGGAGTTGGTTGTTGTTTTCTCCCTCTAGTGAGGGTGGAGTTGGTGTTTGTAACCCTCTTCGGTAGAGGTGTTGGTTGTTGTTTGGCTAAGGGCCTACCCCTCTTGTGTGAGGTGGTGTTTGTATTGAGAAAGGAGTTCAGTACTCCTATTGTTGTAACAAATCCTCCTCGGTGGAGGTTCCCTCGGTAGGAGATAGTGGATTGGAAATCCTTCACGGTGGTGAAGGCGGGGATGTAGAGCTAGGTGCTCGAACCTCGAAACATATCTTTGCCTTTGCGTTTGATCCATTGTCTCTCAACTCTCTCTCTCTCTCTCATTTATTTGTGCAAAGCATCATTCTTCATTCATATCATTCATTGCTTGTGTTGTGCCTTGCATATTTCATATTGCTATATCTTGTATATGCTTGGTTGTTTGTGTGTGCCTCACTTGTACTTAACCACAAGAGCTTCATATAGCACCTTAACCCATATCTAGGGGAATCAAGAGGAGTTAGTCCAGAGCCCTTCACGGGGAATTCGGCTACACTTGTGTGTTGTATTAAGTGTGTTGCAAAATTTGCATTAGCTTCCGCATTTAGAGCATTTAGTTTCTAGATTAGCACTTTCACCTATTCACCCCCCTCTAGGTGTGCTTTCAAAAATGAGTTTAATTAAGCTCTTATTACTCCTTTGCCCTTAAACTCTTGATTTACCGGCAAGAGAGACCAAAACACAGTTTAGACCAACATTTTATTCATAAATCGGTAAGAAAATGTGATATAATAATGCAGAATTGTAGACTAATCATCGATCGAGCCAGAGGTCGGTCGACGGGCGGTCGACCGACGTGCACAAAACGTGCACGCCTTGTTTCGATGGAGGGCCGGTCGACCGGCCCGATCGACCGTCAAAGAGTTCTGCTCTCTAGGAATGACCCTGGTCGACGGACGATTGACCGGCAGAGAGTGTCTGCTCTCTGTATTCAGTCTCCGGTCGACCGGTGGCTCAACGGTCGTAAATTCGACCGTTGGAGGTCGACCGGGCGTTGACCGACAGCAGTGCAGACTACTGATTTGGACCCTAAGGCTAGTTTTTCTTAGCCTATATAAAGGGGTTCCCATGAACTGTTTTCTACAAGATTTGGAGAGGATTTTTGAGCTAGTTTTTCCTGCTCTAATAAGTGTTTATATCCACTTATTTTAGAGCCAAATACTTTCATTCAAAAGGAGAGTTTATCAAGAGTTTTCAAAAGTGATTTATAGTGTTTTCCACCATAAATTCAATCGTTATTTTTCTCACACATACTTGAGCTTTCCATTGATACATCTATCCTATAGGAGAGTTGTCGTGAGAGGATTTTAGGTCATCAAAGTGTTTAGATCACTAAGTGTTTCATCTTGTTTTTGAGGAGGCAGACCTGCGGGTTCGCAATGTTTTGAGTTCTAGTGAGAGCTCGTTGTAGAGGTGCGGCCTCGACAAGCTAGTGTGCTTGCGGTGTGTTGTTCTTGTGGGACAAGAGAGGGACTAGAGAGTTCAAAGGAGTTCTAGTGTGAACTTGCTTGTAGGTGTTGCGGCACTGAGTGATCCGGTGGGATCAATTTTTAGTGTAAATTCTTCATAGTGTTTTAGGCGGGGATGTAGAGCAAGTGTTCTCGAACCTCGAAATAAATCTCTCATGTATACGATTGCTCTCTCTCTGTATCTCTCACTTGTCTTTATATCTTCCTTATGCTTATTGCTCATATCTTTTCTTACTTGATATATTTGTGCTTATATTGTTATATACTTGAAAATTGTTTGCTCACACTTGTATTCAACCAAGAGAGCCAAAGCGGCACCTCAACTCTTATCTAGAGGAATCTTGAGGAGATAGTCCAGAGCCCTTCACGGGAAATTCGGCTACACTCTTAGGTTATTCTTGGTGTGTTGTGTTTAAGAAGTTTTAGTTTGCAGAAATAGTTTTAATTCCACATTAATTCATTATTAGATTAGCTAATCACCTATTCACCCCTTGGTGATTTCAGTTGGTATCAGAGCCAAGTGCTCTTAATTTGGGTCTAACAATCTTGAGTTAAAGATCCTCTTCTATAGCTAATCACAATATTTGTACACACACATGGACTTCATGTCACCTCCCACCTTTGACATTCTTAACATCCAAACTTGGAAGGTTAAGATGCCTTTGTACCTCAAAGGCCTAGTATTCATGTTTATCTTGCTACCACTAAGGATTCATATGTTAGTAATAGCAAGTATATTGAGGCTAACTCAAAAGCCATTCATACTTTAAACTCAACCCTAAGTGATCATTATCTATGTAGAGTTTCTAATCTTGATTCGGCTTTTGTAGTTTGGAACACTATAGTCTCCATTGGCGAATAAGAACAATACTATGCGAGGAGCGACTCGGATGTTGAAAGTGAGGCTTCCGACGTATGCTACATGGTCCAAGGGATAACCCCCTTGAGGTAAACTCCGAATCCGAGTTAGAAGAGGATGTTGATATGTCTTATAATGAACTTGCATCTTTTTGTCAACAACTTGAAAATATGACATGCTTAAAAAGCATAATAAGAAAAAGAAAAATAAGTTTGATTCCTTATTAAAAGAAAAAGATTCTTTTCAAAATAAATTAGAATGCATTTCTAAAGAAAACGAATTTTGAAAATGAGAATATTTCTTGTCCTCTAAGCTAAATGATCTTTGTGAAGGAAATACTTCTTTGAAAGATAAAATTATTTTGGTGAAAAATAAAAGGAGATTGCTTTGTAAGAAAAAACCTCTTTGAAAAGAGAATTATTTCAAAAGAAAAAGAAAATATTTTTAAAAAGAATAAGATTGTTGACCATACTTTTTATGCTACTATTAAAAATGAAATTTAATTTTTGAAAAATAAAATTGATTGTTTGAGCTCAACTTTGAGCAAATGTGCATTTAATCATAAAAGATTGAAAACCTTGTTTCAAAAGAAACAAACTCCACATATTCATGCACATCACCCACAACATGCATATGGACACTTTTCATGTCATGATCACACTCATATACATATGCATGATAGAGTATACAAGTGTACACATTGCGGCCGCAAAGGCATTTAGCAAAATTTTTTATGATAGAGTAAATTCTTTAAATTATGCTAACAAGAATGTTTGGGTTTCTTATAATGCTAACTCTCATGCACCTAAAAGAAAATGGGTACCAAAATCCTCATCTTTTGTAATTTATGTAGGTGTGGGCTCTCACAAAACGTGAGAGGTTTGGTGTCTTGGTGGTGGATGCACATGGATGCACATGGACTAGATGGACGCACATAATGATGCACCGCTATCAAGGAAGGTTTGGTGGAAGGACCACCATGTTTTGGAGACTTAGAGTACAGTTCCTTGGTTTGGTAACTATCTCTAAACTCCTATTTTATTTACATGCTTTTACATTGATGATTTTTAGCATGTTCAAGTTTTATGCTTCATGTGGTAAATACTAGTTTAGATGTAGTTTTTCTCAAAACTTGTGTGTATACTTGTACAAGTAGTGAGCAACAATTTAATTCATATATGTTTGCACTTCATTACTCATTTGTACTCACTACATGCATTTGTATAGCCTAGTTTTGATAATTCACTCATTTACACTTATTTTTGCCTATTTTCATGTTTTTGCTTCATGTATATGTAATCTTTGTTCAAAACTAATAAATATACATGTATGCCCTTGAGTCACTTGCTTTCATGCAAATTACATTATGGACTCACTTTAGTTTAGGATATGTATGTATATTGTTAGCCTTAGATAAATCATACATATACCTTGAAGGTTGTTTTTAAATGAAAAATAAAATCTTTATGATTTTCATATTTGTTTGATAACATAAATTTTCATGTTTTTCACATGATTGATGTTTTTGAGCCTAATTGACTATTTTCATGAATATGCTATTCACATCATGCTTGTACACTCACAGTTTATTTGTTTTCTCATGACTATGTTTTCATGAGCATTTTTGAGCTTTGTCGATCTTGAGTGATAATATTTGTGTAATTAGTATAATTCATAAGATATATAAGATTTGTTTTCATGTTTGAAGGATCTTTAACTAGTTTTTTCAAAAATTATTTTTAACTAGTTATGTATTCTTCAATTGGTAGTGTTTTCAATGCTAAAATATTTATCATACTCTTATTTTTAAAAACCCCTACTGACCCCTTTAAGGGCGGAGGATGGGCGACCATGCCTTGTATACTCAAATTACATATCTTTTATTTTGTGCATGAAAAGGGTGGACTTTTATGAGTTATACACTGTATTCTTATCATATTTTCAATTGGTATTATAATTGATATTTTTTTTATACTCAAAATTTGTTATCTATATATGTATGCTTTAAATTTCAAATAATATCGATTTCTATTGGTATTTTCATTTTCATACATAAATATGATTTGATTGTGCTTAATTTAAAAGATATTTATATGTTTAAAGCACAAAGTTTGTTTATGCTAAGCTTAATTTAAATCTTGATTTTCTATTGGTATCTCAATTGGTACATTAATAAGCTTATACATTATTATTAATTAGTGTTTTTTTATTGATATCAAATTTTACAATATACTTCAATTGGTATCAATATGTTTCAATTTTCAATTGGGTTTAAATTTTATTTGATATCAATATGTTTTACCTATTTGATAACAAAATTTACCATATACTTCAATTGGTATCAATGTGTTTCAATTTCCAATTGGGTTTAAATTTCATTTGGTATCAATATGTTTTACCTACTTGGTATCAAAAATTTACCATATATTTCAATTGGTATATATGTTTCAAAATATTTTCTTTCATTGATATAAAAACGTACAAGTGTTTCAATTTTAATTGGTATCACATATTTCCTATTTCATATGGTATCAAAATCTTGTGATATCTCAAATTGATTGTTGATTTAAGAAAAATTCAAAATTTGTATTATTTAGTTACAATTGGTATCTTAAAATTTTGTGTACGTACAAATAATATCTTAAAATTTGATTTAAAATTTTGGGAAAAAGAACTTTTAGTTTAAGCAATTATCAAAAATTTGTTTTAAAGGAACTTAAAAATGTTTTGATATGTATTGTCTATATGCAAGGGGAACTTAACATCTCTTCTACATATAAATTCATGTTGAGTGTATCTTATATTGAGGAGGTTAACATCTCTTCCTTATGTGATACAGGTGTGTAGGGGCAGCTCCACATCTCCTCTTATGCATTGCATATTATGCTTTATGTGAGTTAGGGCTTTGTCATCCCTTCTTCATGTAATGTATGTATGCAGGGGAGCTAACTTCACGTCCCCCTCTTCATGAATGTATATCGCATATACATCCTTATTGTTGGTTTGTTTTATTTCACCACTTTGTTAATGATTAACAAAAAGGGGGAGAAAGATTTTGAGTTTATATATGCATACTTGAGTTTTCGTATATATTAAGTTTATGCATTTACAATAAACAATAAGATATGAGGGAAAATGATTTTGATAGTTCAAACAAAAAGGGGAAGAAGATTTTTGGTAAGCATATTTCTCTCTCCCTGTTTATGATGATATATTTGTTTAGTTTCATGTACTTCATTGAATATATATTTGTTTATTGTTATGCATGAGTTAAGGGGAAGCTTCTATGAAGCTTAACTTTAATCCATGCATATATAACTCTATGAGTTTTGTCATCATAAAAAAGGGGGAGATTGTTGGCCCAAAGGCCCATCACTCTAGTTTTAATGATGATTAAATCATGTAGTTATAGTATTAATGATCTTGTGTTTAATTAGTCTCAGATATGTGATCAAGATTTTAGTAGGTGTGTAGTTTCAACAAAGGATTTACAGTCAAGTTTTAGAGCTAGCACGTGTTGATTCAAGAGCTTGTGCATCAAGACCACATCAAGTACTTAAGAGGAGTATAGCACTTTGGATCAAAGTTTGGACCAAGTCAAGAAGGAGAAGAAGACTTCAAGTGAAGATCTTCAAGAGAGGACTTGTGTCTGTTTGTTTTGTTAAGATTTTGTTTTTAGATAAAATGTAGAGAATAGAATAGTTGGTGGATTGCTCAAGTATCTTATACACTCACACACAAGATTTAGATAAGTTTTCAAAAAAGAGTTTTCATTTGGGAAAATATTTGTTTGGTTTTTGGAATTCAAACTATACATATGTTTTAACCAAAACCATTTTAGAGCTAAATGTCAAAAACATAGATATTTCATCATATATGTGTAGTGGACCATATCTATACACAATAAGCTTTAAAAGTGTTTAAAATATCTTTTTTTGTATTTGGAGCAGTGTTGGAAAAATCAATTTGGAAAAATACGGTTTTTGTTTTAAGTCAAAAATTCCAAGTTACAAAAATAGTTCAAAATGTTTATAACATATTTTGATTTTTACTCAAACATGTTTGTTTATAAAGTATATTACTGAACTTATTTTTGTAGTTTTTTTGTGGATTTATGGATTTTATAAAGATAAAAAATTAAGTTTTTAAATCCCCAAATACTATTCTGGCCTTCAGCCGGTCGACCGCACGGGCGACCGAGCCAGAGGTCGGTCGACCGGGCGGTCGACTGATGTGCACAAAATGTGCACGTCTTGTTTAGCTGGTGGGCCGGTCGACCAACCCGATCGACCGCCAGAGAGTTTTGCTCTCTGGAAATGGCTCCGATCGACCGGCAGAGACTGTCTGCTCTCTATATCCAGGCTCCGGTCGACCGGCCGGTCGACCGGTGGCTCAATAGTCAGAAACCCGACCGTTGGCGGTCGACCGATAGTAGTGCAGACTGCTGATTTGGACCCCAACGGCTAGTTTTCTTAGCCTATATAAAGGGGTTCCCATGGACTGTTTTCTAAAAGATTTAGAGAGGATTTTTGAGCTAGTTTTTCCTACTCTATTAAGTGTTTATCTCCACTTGTTTTAGAGATAAATACTTTCATTCAAAAGGAGAGTCTATGAAGAGTTTTCAAAAGTGATTTCTTGTGTTTTCCACCATAAATTCAATCCTTGTTTCTCTCACACATACTTGAGCTTTCCATTGATATATCTATCCTATAGGAGAGTTACTGTGAGAAGATTTTAGCTGATCAAAGTGTTTGGATCACAAATGTTTCATCTCGTATTTGAGGAGGCGGACTTACGGGTTCGCGGTGTTTCGAGTTCTAGTGAGAGCTCGTTATAGAGGTGCGACCTCGGAAAGCTAGTGTGCTTGCGGTGTGTTGTTCTTGCGGGAACAAGAGAGGAACTAGAGAGTCCAAAGGAGTTATAGTGTGAACTCGCTTGTAGGTGTTGCGGCACCGAGTGATCCGGTGGGATCAGTTTTTAGTGAAAATCCTTCATAGTGTTGAAGGCAGGGACGTAGAGCAAGTGTGCTCGAACCTCGAAACAAATCTCCCGTGTTTGTGGTTGCTCTCTCTCTCTCTCTATCTCTCATTTGTCTTTATATCTTGCTTATGCTTATTGCTCATATCTTTTATTGCTTGATATATTTGTGCTTATATTGTTATATACTTGGGAATTGTTTGCTCACACTTGTATTCAACCAAGAGAGCCAAAGCGGTACCTCAACTCTTATCTGGAGGAATCTTGAGGGGATAGTCCAGAGCCCTTCACTGGGAGTTCGGCTACACTCTTACGTTATACTTGGTGTGTTGTGTTTAAGAATTTTTAGTTTACATAAAAGTTTTAACTCCATATTAATTCATCATTAGATTAGCTAGTCACCTATTCACCCCCTCTAGGTGATTTCAAGAATTGCGTCTTCACTCCAAAGATCACGTCCCTCTAAGAGGCCGCGTTTCTTTAGCAAATTAATAGATCGTCCCCACTCTGAGTGAGGACTGTGTCTCTAGATTAATGTGACCCCTGCATTTACAAGACTTGCATTCAGTCTTTACTTCTGCAATCAGTTAACAGTACACTGACACAAGCAGACGACTGTTTATCCCTGGTTCAACAGTACACCAACAACCAGCTCAGAGCACTAAGGAGGTCTGAACTGCGTATCTAGGCACTCACCACGGTCATCTCTTGTGGCTTCAAAAGGTTTTACAGTACACTCACGAAGATCACATTCCAGACAGGATTAAGCCCAGGGCATCTCAAATGATTGTCAGTCCAATCATGAGAAGTATGAACTTGACCAAAGTCCAAAGTATTTCAAAATCCGTCCTAGTCAACCGTGGAATATCAAAAACTTTAGAGGGGGCTCTGTAGACTGTTCAAAAATCACTAAGGATAAGTCATCAGAAAGTAGAGTCCAAACTCCAGATACAAGACTAATCATAGCTACTGTCGCAGCACCAAGACACGAGGGTCAAAACCCGCGTCTCAATATCACTGCAATGACCAAGACGTAAGGATCGAAACCCGTGTTTCAGCATCACTACAGTAGCTTCACTACAGTACCAAGACAGGAGCGCCGAAACTCGCGTCTCTACTTCACCACAATAACCAAGACTAGAGCTCGAAGCCTGTGCCTCACATAAAGCTTGACGCAGACCTTGAAACTCACATTTCAACCAAATGCGAAGCTCAAGCGTTACCTCAACGGTTAAACGCGAGGCCTGAAGCCCGCGTTTCAACCATAAAGGAACCCTGCGTCCCTGTTATAACTGCCCTCATTATTGGGTCAATTACTGCCCACGAAATAAGGGAGTTAACCCCCATTATAGAGTGTTTTTAGGGGACACTTCTACCCCCTGAAACCTCTATAAATAGCCCAGTTTGCTATGAAAGAGGGGTCAAAATTTTTGGTCAGAAAAACTCCGGTCATAAGCCGTAGAAAGACCAAGATCTCCAGCTAAAAAGAAAAAGAGAGTTCAACTTATCGAATAACTTGCTGAGTTCAAGTTTGTTCTTGCCTAAAGTCTCTTTGAGATTCTTATTGGACAGAAGACGTGTTACTTCGTCCACCATCCAAAGAGAAGATTCCTAGGAGGTCTCGATGTTCACCCGGTCAACGAAAAATAAGATTCACTTTCCATCGCCACATCATGAACCTGGCACTAAACAAATGGGAGATTTGAGCTTGAATATCTTCCCTCTCTTGTAATAGGATTATTGATCTGTTATAATTTTCTTTGCAATCAAATAAAGAATTTACACACACCCTTAATTTTTCCACCAAACAGTAATTTAATGGCATATGAAGTACAACTTAAAGAGCGAAAAAAGGATGAACAACAGCCACTATCTAAGAAGAAAGTACATGCCTTCCATACACCCTCAGATATGGACAATTCAGATGATGATGAAGAGGAGATGGCAATGCTCTCAAGAAAAATCAGAAAGTTCTTGAAGTAAGGTAAGTTTAATCCTATATGTTTTAATTGTAATAAAATAAGTCATATAAAGAAGGATTGCCCATTGCTCAAAAAAAAGATAAATTTAAGAGCAAAAAGTTTTAAAAAAAGAAAGATTATCAAGCATCATGGGAGAATAGTGATTCATCTTCCTCTGACGAAGAAGAAACAACTGAACATGCCAACATATGTTTTATGGCTCAAGAAGAAGATGAGGTATAATATACTGAACTCTTAAATGCATTTCATGAGCTATATAATGATCTTAAAATGAAAGATGAAAAATAAAATTTTATCAAAGGAAAATGAAAGACTTCACAAAGAAAATGAACTTCATATTTCTAAGTTGTCTTTCTTAAATTCTCAAAAAGATGATTTTGAAAAGTTATATTATCTTTAAAAGGAGATAATGAGAATTTATTAAAAGAAAAGTTTTCTTGAAAAAAGAAATTATGTCTTTAAATGAAAGAATTTCTGTTTTAGATAAAGACATGACAAGTTTTAAAGATAAATATGAAGAACTTTTGAATAAAGTGACAAAGTTTAATAAAGAAAAAGAAAATTTAAATGATATATTGTCATATCAAAAGGTTTCATATAATCATTTTGGGCTTGAATTTTCAAAAGATAAGAATATTTGTCTTGGTTGTACAAAAAATAATGTCTACAAAAAAAGTAATGATAATTCTTTTAAGAAGACCATGAAACTAAAGTTTAAATATATTTGGATTCCTAAAAATATAAATAATATGGATAAAAGTGCTTACATTGCATCATATATACATCATGTATGTAATTCATGCAATTATATTTGTACTAATAAATGGAAACTAAATTCAAATTGGGTTTGAATTCCTAAAGGTTAAATATTTTGATCATGTTATGATTGGTGCCATTAACAAATATTTTATCTTATATGTACCATACAAAGAAAAGAGAATACCTGATGATATAAGTTGTTTATAACATTTAAAAAATATCATATGTATGCTATGATGCAGAGGGAGAACACTTATTATATATATATATCTGTTATAACCCATTTTATGCAGGGAGAGAACATATATTTGCTTTAATTTGTTTTCGACAGGGGAGTTTCTCTACAGGGGGAGCTTTTGCATACACACATTGTCATCATCAAAAAGGGGGAGAATGTTGGGACTTTGATTTTGATGATAACATTTGTGATGCAATTGTATTTGAGCTCTATCTTAATAGCTTATGATGACATCTAATATGCTGAAGAGTAATCAAGGATATTTGGCTATTTTGTGTATTTGATATAGCATTTTAAAAGCTTTGAAACACACACACTTTAGTCATTTAATCGACTTGTATCCAAATATAGTCGACTTATATATCCTATAGTCGACTTGACATTTTATGTAGTCGACTAAGTTCTGTCCTAAAAAAATATCAACTTTCTGTTTCTTGACAGTTAGCAGCATTAGTCGACTTATCAATCTTACCAGTCGACTAATCCATCTTGTAGTCGACTTATAAATTCTACTAGTCAACTAATTCCAGTTTTCAGAGACTTGCATATCTGTATCAGTTTTGATGTAATCGACTTTCTTTCTTTATTAGTCGACTAACCCAGTCAAATATGCCTATACTAGTTGACTAACCCCAACCCCTAAGTCGACTTATAGCAGTTTGTAACTGTTGTGTAGTTATTGAATTCTGGTATTTTTTTCAATATTTTAATATTCAAATTTGTCCTGATAACTATCCTAACTGACCATAAATTTCACCTATAAATAGGGATGTTATCCTAGGCTAAATCACCAATTCACATCAATAGTTTTCTGCCCAAAACTCTGTTCAAAAATCTAATATTTAGAAAACTATTTTCACTTTTTATTCTTCACACAAATTCCAATCCTCTAGTGAAGAATTCTGAGAGTCCACCTATAAGGGTCCTTGTTCACAATCACATACATTCAAGGTTTATAGGATTGATTGTAATCACTCAAGGAAAAAGATTGTACAAGAGCGTCTTCTTAGTGTAGAAGAGAAGTTGTTCAAGGTGTTGTTGTCTTCTTGGTGTAAGAAGAGTTGTACACATTTGGCAAAGGGTATTTTGTCAAGTGGTGTACATGTGTTGATTTTGGGTGTACAAAATCAAAGATAAGAAAAATCTCAAGCGAGTTGCATGGGGACTGGATGTAGGTCAAGAGGATTGAATCAGGATAAAATCTCTTGTGTTTGCGTTTGCATTTTCTGAGATTTATTTCCTTTCCTGCAAGTTATTTTATTTAACGCTAATTATCTTTGTTTGAGTATTGTGTTGACATTATTTTTAGATCCTACATAGCTAACCATGGCTTTGATGATCTAATGAACCTTACATTCTTGTTATGCATATCAAAATTGTGAATTCCTAAGCTCTATTCTTGTGAACCTATGGGAGCCTATGATCTAAGGATGCCACCTAACTAAGCTAAGATGAGAATATCTCAACAAATTGGGACAACTCATTGACTTGATGAAGCAAGACGGACAATATGCCAATGAATCTACATAAGGCACAAGTCACCCAAGAGATTAACAAGTTAGTAGTGTAGAGTCGTTAGTTAGTTATGATTTTCTCTCTATCTGATTAAAACTCTTTTATAAACTCTTTTTCTAACACAAAATCCATTTCTCTTTTACTTTTCCAAATTTGCCATTTTCATTCTATCTTCTTTGCTTTCATTTTTCTTTTCTTAACCCCACAAGATTCATCATTTTCTTTTTTTCTTTTCCAATTCTTGAACAAAGAAGTACTTTTGTTTTCTTCCCATAGACTAGAATAAAAAGAATTGTGAAAGCTTCCATCACAAGCTCACCCTACGGATACAACCTGTTATAGCTTTTACTACAAACAGTAGTGAAAGATCACCTAGAGGGGGGTGAATAGGTGATTATGCTAATCTAGTCAACTCAATGCGGAATTAAAAACTAATTTGCAATATCAACAAGAGATGCACACAACCAAGCCAAGCATATAAGTATGTATGAGCAATATGAATAGATGCAAGGCACAAAGTAAAGAGAGAGAGAGTAAGAGTCAATGAACAAGCGCAAACACCAAGATATGTTTCAAGGTTCGAGCACCCAGCTCTACATCCCCGCCTTCACTCAGAAGGATTTTAAGTCCACTAGCTTGTCCACAAAGGACTCCCACAAAGGGAACCTCCACCGAGGATTTGGAGAAATCACAATACAAGGAGTACTCAACTCCTCTCCTTACAAACACAACCTCCTCCTTGAGGCTCAACTCCAAGCCTACAAACAATCACCTCACAACCCGAGGGATTAACACAAAGCCAAGCAAGGATCACCTCACAACTTGAGGGATACAAACCACTTGCACTAACAACCTCCTTAACCCAAGAGGGAAAAGCACAAAGCAAAGTATAGAGGATTTACAACTTGGTGGTTCAACAATAACCACAAACAATCTCTTTTCCCACACACAAAGATCCTATAGAGAAGATAGTAGATTTTTGCTCAAGCGTGGAGAAAACCAAGGGATTTGAAACCAGCAACTCAAAGAAAAACTTTGAGAAATGATAGAAAATAAAGAAAGTTAATTCAAACAAAAACTTTTCCCAAAAATCCCTTTTCTTTGGTTTTTCAAACCCTAATAAAAACACCAAAAAGATTGTTCAATTTGAATTCAAAAACCTCTTTTAATTGCTGTGAAAACACCAGAGAGTAAGGAAAAATTCGCACAAAAAATCATGGAGAAAAACTCTTTCCAATGGGGTATTTATAGACCCCAGAAAAATATAGCCGTTGGCAGCAGAAATGCCAGAAATACACTGCCGGTCGACCGGTCCGGTCGGTCAATTTTTGCCCGTTGGCAGCTGCCGGTCGACCGCCCCGGTCGACCCAAACAAACAGAGAGCTCTGCTCTCAGACCGGTCGACCGGTCCGGTCGACCGTCCCAGAGGCTCCAAACGTGCACAGAATTGTGCACGTCGGTCGACCGGCCCGGTCGACCGACCTCAGCCCTAGTCGACTAGTCAGGCTACTAGTCGACTTCGTTGAAGCCTGGAACAAAAAAAATTGGATAAAAACATATTTAAAAATTCTTTTATCTTTTCTAAAAATCACCAAAAATAGTTTTATCATTTTTCATTGATATATAAACATGTGGTAAAAAGTTTAGCTCAAATATCAATTAATATGAACTATTTTTGTGCTTATCATTTTTAACAAAAACCAAAAACTGTATTTTCTAAAACTTGGATTTTGAATAGAAAATACGTTTTGTCCAAAACTCTTCCAAATACAAAAACATGATATCTAAACACTTTGAAGCATGATGCATATGGATAGAAATCCAATATACATGAAACAACTATATATTCATGTTTTTGTCATTTAATTCCAAAAAATGTTTTGTCAAAAATACCAAAACATAAAACACATGAATAAGTGAGTCAAAACTAAGTTTGTCTAGGAAATTAAAGCATGTATGTATATAGAACAAATCATATAAACATTAAACCATGTAAACTTGTTTTGATCTATATATTCATGAAAACCAAGATCGGTTAAACCTAAAACCGAAAAAACCAAAAACCAATATTCAAAACATGAAACGTGTGTATTGTGAACTTGAGCATTATCATACTAGTCTAATCTTTACAATTTGGATCTAAACACAAAACTAAAATATGGTACCGAAGTCTTCTTGTAGAGCGCAATCTCCAAGCCGACTCGATCCAAAACTCCTTGATCCATCGAGCAAGTGCTATATGTGATCTTTGACGCTCGGGCTCTTGAATCAGCTTGTGAAAGATGTGTGGAAGCTTTCACCAACTAATAACTTAATTAATGATCTGAAACTAAACTCACAAGATTATTAGTACACATAACTACATGAGTTAATCATCATCAAAACTAGAGTGGAAGGCCTTTGGGCCAACAATCTCCCCCTTTTTGATGATGACAAAAATCATGGAGTTATATATGCATGGACTAAAGTTAAGCTTCAAAGAAGCTCCCCCTTAACTCATGCATAAACAAATAAATATAATGAATGTGCAATGAAGGCTCTTAAACATGAAACATGAAACATGCATACCTATGCATAAACAATAAAGGGTTCTAGATGCCAATGAAATGTTCAATTATAAAACATGCTCTAGATACCAATTCCAATGAAATATTTAAAACAAAACATGCTCTAGATACCAATTACACTCTAGATACCAATTACAAAACATCCAATTACAAAACATGCTTTAGATACCAATTAAAATTAAACTAAATTAAGCTTAATATATGCAAAACAAAAACATGCATATATAAACCCAAATTCTTCTCCCCCTTTTTGTCAATCATCAACAAAGGGGTAAAAACCAAAACAAAACAAAATCTTCTCTCTTTTCAATAAGGGGTCAAAGCAAAGCCAAATCAATTGAAAAATCAATAAATATTTCTCCCCCTTTTTTGTTCGAAACAATGAATCAATAAAAAAAAATAAAATTTTCCTCTTTTTTTTTTGTCTAAAACAAAAACAAAGTCAATTTGTGGTACCAATTGAAAATATGTCAAAGAATAGCATCTTGATACCAATTGAAAGGAAACAAACAAAAATATTGATACCAATTTTAAGCAAAAACACATGAAACATCTTGATATCAATTGAAAATAAACATAATAAATCTTGAATGTCTAAACACACATATTTTGATATTGTAAATAATTTTCATTTTAAACATATGATACCAATTTGAAATTTTCAATCATAAAGTAAGGGAGTGGGAATCAAATACCAATTGAGAAATCACCAATTGAAAGACAAAATTAAATTTTCTCCCCCTTTATGAAATACAAACTAAAATGATGCATAGGCTTGATACCAATTTAAAAGTAATCAATTGAAACAAAATTGAAGCTCAAGCACTAGCATAAACAAGATTTTAGTGCTTAAAGATATAGGGATATAATAAGCACAAATAACACATATATATGTATGAAAAATAGATACCAATAGAAATTGATATTCTTGGAATGAAGCATACATACATACAAACACATATGAGTATACAAGAAATGTCAAGATTGATACCAATTGAAAGAATTCAATGATACCAATTAAAATAACAATAATATCAAATGTATATCTCATATAACTACCTCCCAATCATGGTTCAAGTTTTGAATGATTTCATGTTAAAGCATACAAGAACATGATCTCCCATCCATCCTCCCATAGAGGGTAGGGGTTTTCAAAAATAGGTTTGAAAATAAGCTTTGTTTGAAAATCTCTACCATAGTGAAGAATACGAACTAGTTATAGGAAAAACTTTTAAAACTAGTACGAAATCCTTCAAGTAAGGAATAAAACAAAATTGTTTTTCATGAAACACATGTAAATCACATGATCACTAAACACTCAAAGTCCATAAAGCCCATATCATAGTCTCATGAAAACAAATCATGAATAAACTAATAATGTGAGTGTACAAGTATAATGTGACACATATCAATCATGAAAATATTCAATTAGGCTCATATGAAATTCCTTGAAAATATGAAAACTTGAAAAGCTAGATTTTCATTGTGATTAGTATCCAATATTGCATATTATACATCATAACTCCCATGCATAATACAAATAAATAAGTGATTTTTACTCCTCTTCTCTACTTATTTACAGGTACATACTTAAAGGAGAGTTAGCAAATTAATTACCTTAATTAGCAATAATTAAGGTGATTAATTAAAAGATTAAAGATAAAGCCAAATCCAAATCAGATCTCACCAAGATCCGCGCGCCAATTGGGAGATCCAAGTATCCTACGTGGCCAACAACCTAACAAACGAATCTCACCAGAAAGATCTGGACCAACGGCCCAGATCTGGCGGCAGATCCGCGGCAATCCGCGGCAGATCTAGGCCGTTGGATCCCCGGATTTTGTGGCAACGAACTCCTCTCCAGAAGCTTCTTCAATCTGCTATAAATACTGCATCATCACCTGCGAGAAAAAAACGGATCAGAGAAGAGAGGAGATTAGTTTTAGGTGTTGTAATTTTTAGTTGTTTTTCTCTAGTTTTCTTTCTTTAGATCTCTCTTCTCTATCCCTAGATTTCATTACAAAAGAGAGTGATTGTGAGGGAGAGAGCTTGTGTAATCAAGGGTGACAACTTGAAGCTATGCAAGGATTGATCCATCCTCCATTCCTCTACTTGAGTTTGATTCTAGTTTCTTGTGCTTTCTTTACTTGCTTTATTACTTGCTTTGTTTAGTTCTTGCAATCTAATTCAAGCTTTGTTTTAGTTCTTTAATGGCTTCTTGTAGCTAGATTTTCATTCCATGTACTAGTTTAACCACTAGCTTAGCCACTTCACTACTCATGGGTGATTGCTTTTGTTAATCTTGCAAGTGTATGATCTTCTCTTCTCCGATGGTTAAACCACCATCTTGCAAATGAGAAAGTAATTAGGTCAACACGCTAGACGAATTCCAAGCCTATGGAGTGACAACATTAGGCAAAGCTTTCATTATCAAGGAGTTTGGTAAGCTTTGGCAAGCTAGCAAGGTAATCTAGTCTTGGATCGCTTTCTTTAAGTTTCTTGTTCTTTTCTTGTGAATACCACAACCAATTCTTGATTTCTTTTCCAACGACTTCCACATGAACATATCCATCTTCTTTTAGTTTCTTTTGCATCACTAAGTTTATAATCAAGAGAAGACTACTAGTTTTATCACTTCACAACCTAACGTTTAAAGCTTCTATCGCGAGCTCTCCCTGAGATCCGACTCGGTATAGCCCTAGGCTATAACGGAGACAAGAAAGGGTACATCAAATACATCTATACACATAATAAGTACACCTTTTCCAGTCTAATCAAAATGGCGCCGTTGCCGGGGAGAGCGACGTATATTTTGGTTTAAAGTGAAGTACTAAACTATTATTCTTCTCTGTTGCAGGTTACAGGAGAAGAAAACAGGAAATTCTCTACTGCAGTAACATTTAAGTGAACCTGGCTCTCTGCTCAAGAAAGCAGAGACCAGGCTTCCACTGAAGTGCCGCGGACCCGCGGCATATCCAGTGGAAACGCGGCACTTTTGAGAGAATTTCTCACCAAATTTCTGCAGGGCCTCTGGTTCTGAAAAATACTGCTGTTTCTATACTTGAAATCCTGTGTTGTTCACTGTATTCCTGCTTAATTAATACAACAGTAAAAATTGGTTGATAATTGCTAAAAATTGTTTAGACACTTGCATTTTAGGCACGTGTCTTTCAATTCTTTACTTTTACTGTTGAAGAGTGCGTGGAGGCAAGGTACGTGTTTGCATTGCATTTAGACTAGGACAAACTCTTGCTTGATTTTCTTGCCTAGAGTGAATCCTTGTTATATTTCTTGTACACTTGCACAATTCAAATTTAAGGGCATACCCGTAAATAAGATAAGGTGGGGGAGGTCATTACCCTTTCCTTAGCCCGAAAACCACAACCCAAGCACTCACTAACCCAAGCCTCTAATTTAATAAAAAGTAGACGTTGGCCCTAGGGACATCTCGGACTCAATTAGGAGATTATCCTAAGGGGGAAAAGTGTTGGAATTTAACTCTTGCAAAATCGGTGTCTAGGAAAGGGATTGAGGGCCGAAAGCCCGAAGGTTGCTGGTTACTTAATTAAGGAACGTCTCCGGACGGAAAACCTCCCACCAACCTTACCCTTCCCTGGCTGATTAGCTTGTGGTTAGAGTCTACACTGAACCTCCCGTGGACGATCTATTTGTTAGGAGTCGTCTAGGTCTAAGTCTACCCTAACTTAGGTTAGAATTTTTTCTTTTCTTTTCTTCTTTTGTTTGTTTGTTTTGTTTGTTTGTTTGTTTGTTTTTGTTTGTGATTGTGTGATATGGCTTACAATTACAATTCTTTCCATCATAATCCTTATGTCACACACACACCATATTCAGATAATTCCAACCCGGTGTTTTATAATATGCACCAACCACATACACCGGGTTGGCCTTATCCGAATCACTACGACCCATACCCCCCATCTAATAATTATAATGTCCAAAATAATTTCAACTCTTTACCGAGTAATTGGGGATTCCAGTACCCCGAGTCAAATTATCAAAATCCTTGTCCACCATATTCACCTTGTCCACCATATTCATTTCCTGAGTCCACTTCATATACTCCTTTTTCTGAACCTCCCTTTGAAGAAAAATCTGAGTTGCAAAGGAGTATAGAAGCCAATTTACTGAGAGTTGAGCAACAACTTCAAAAACCATTTGTCTCTCCAATTCCACCATATTCTCAAGAATCTTACTCAGTTCCACCTTTTCATAATGAACAACCATTTGCTTGTGAACCGAGTAAAGATTTCTTGTGTGAGTCAACTTTTCCATCATCACACACTTTTGACTCACACTTCCAAGACAACACTTCATCTTTCCATCAAAACAATGAAATCATCGATTATGGAAAGATGCTTGAAGACATGACCCATGCTCAAAATGCTAGGAACCGTGACATAGAATTGATGATCCAAACTCTTCATTCTCATCCTCTTTCTAATGTCACTAGCCACTCTAAATCCAAAGAGTCATGTAATCTTGGAAATCCAGATTCAATTTCAGCACACTCACCTGAACTTGTCCAAACTTCAGATCCAATTGATACATTAGCAAGTTTTTCATTTCCTAAACTTGAACTTGTCCAAAATTCAAATCCCGTTGACATTTGGCAAGTTTCTCATCTCCTAAAAATAAACTTGTCCAAACTCCAGATCCAATTGACGTTTTGGCAAGTTTTCCTTTTTCTGAAATTGAACTGGAACTTGATTTTGATCCTGAACTTCCACTTGATGATTCCATATTACTTCCTGATTCAATCATGACTCCGGTGTCTTCACATAATTTCACTTCATTTCCCGAGTCAGAATTGGATCCATTTTCTATCCATTGTGAAATTGAATCACCAATCTTTTTGATGATCACATTGAACTTGACCTATTCCATACTTCTGAAAATCCCATTGATAAATTGGCAAGTTCTCTACATTTAATTGAATTACATGAGGAATGTGATCTTGAACCCCAACTTTGTGCTTCAATCTTTCTTCCTGATTCCATAATGACTCCGGTATCTTTACCTCACTTCAATCTTTTCCTGGAGTCGACATTGGATCCTTTCACAATTCACAATGAAAGTGAATCATCCATCTTTGAGGATCATGTTGAACTTGCCCAATTTTACACTTCCGAAGATACCATTGACATTCTGGCAAGTTCTCCATCTTGTGGAATTGAACTCAAATGTGACCTTGATTTTCTCAATCTCTTTACTTCTGAAACTGATTGTACAATTCTTAAGGAAGATGTTGACTTAAGTTTTGAAGAATTGTACGGTGATGAGCTTGAATTTCTTAAAATTGGAAGTAAAGAGATATCACTTTTAGAAAGTCACATTCCATCGTTGAACTCTGATTGTGGACTTGAGTTTTCATTTCTTGACTTGGACACAATTTCTGACTTCACTTCGACTCCTGAACCATCACTTGATTTAAATCATAATCCTGAGTCGGTGTTCCTTTCCGAGTCCAAGTCAACAGTTCTATCAGTTCATACTCCATTCTGTGACAAGGAATTTGATAAATTTGAGTCTGAAATTATTTGGAAAATCTTAAAATTAGATGGGGGCATGTACATAATTAAAATAACACACGCATGCATCTTTTTAGTGGGTCATATTTTTGCTATTTTTGGTGGGTTCCTGAAAACCCAAAGAAAAGATGATTGGGCCATGTTCCGTGGACCAATCAGACCACCACCGGAACCACCACCTTCAGGTAATTTTTGTTCCTCCCCTTTCCATTTTGTTTCATGCATACATATATCATAATGCATTGAGGACAATGCATGAAATAAGTGTGGGGGAGGGTTTACTAACATAGGATTTTCTATTTTCTTTTTAGGTTTTTATTTTCTTTTAGATTTTTTCTTTCTTTGTAGATTTTCTATTTTTTAGATTTTACTTTTAGTAAAAAATAAAAAAATAAAAAATAAAAACTTTTGAAATAAGAAACAAAGTTTTGATCTATTTTTAAGAAAATTAAGATGTATCTTAGAAATTAAGAAAGCCTTAATTATGACATCTTAAACTTAGTTGAAATAATAGATCTTGTTTGAAAATTATAGGCTAAGTAAGTAAAATTGAGGAGATATTTTTATCTTGCATTTTTTGCCTTAGATAATATGCACTTTACACTTACACATTTCTTGGGATGGAGACAAAGACCAAAAATGCCATATAAATAAAATAAAAAAAAAAGAGAAAAAGAAAAAAAAAAAATATAAATAAAGATCACTTATTAAGCTGGATAACTATGCCTCAAGAAGCATGGTTACTCACGCCTAACAGTGATCTCACTTATTAAGCTGGATAATTGTGCCTCAAGAAGCATGATTATTCACGCCTAACGGTGATTAAGAATAATCCCTCTTAGTTTTTTTGGCCTTTTTCACTCGAGTCCTTAAACCCGAGGGATGTTTCCTCATCTGGTGCCCTAAGACCATCTGGTTTGGGAGTCATCGGTTATAGGCTCGCTACATGGGTGAATTAGAAAGCCTAATAAAACTAAGGGAAGAAAAAAAAAGAAAAAAAAAAATATATATATATATATATAAATAAATAAATGGCTTGATGGTTGGAGTTGAAATCCCAGGAAATCTTCACTTACACGGTGTGCATATTATCTAGGTTTTATGAAAGATAAAATATTCAATCCAATTTTGAACTCTTACCTTAATTAAAAACAAGATCTTGCATGGAGACTAAGTTTAAGAAAGAATGATTATAGGTGGACTTATGACCTAGGATCACTTATATTTTTGCGAAAATAGTTCGTAAACTCGTCTCTTATTCAAAATGCGTTTTCAAAACACTAACATTTGTCTTCTTTCTTTATGGATTTTGTGGGTGTAATCCGCTGAAAACCCTCAGGAGACAACACTCCTCCTCTAGGGTAACCTAGAGGTTTAACGGCTTGTTGCACATGCTCAGTGCAATCGCGTCACCTGCGAAAGTGGTGTAATAAACTTGTAGCTTAGTTTTTCTTTTCTTTTTCTTTATTTTTGCTCGGGACGAGCAAAAGAATAAGTGTGGGGGTGTGATTAGTATCCAATATTGCATATTATACATCATAACTCCTATGCATAATACAAATAAATAAGTGATTTTTACTCCTCTTCTCTACTTATTTACAGGTACATACTTAAAGGAGAGTTAGCAAATTAATTACCTTAATTAGCAATAATTAAGGTGATTAATTAAAAGATTAAAGATAAAGCCAAATCCAAATCAGATCTCACCAAGATCCGCGCGCCAATTGGGAGATCCAAGTATCCTACGTGGCCAACAACCTAACAAACGAATCTCACCAGAAAGATCTGGACCAACGGCCCAGATCTGGCGGCAGATCCGCGGCAATCCGCGGCAGATCTAGGCCGTTGGATCCCCGGATTTTGTGGCAACGAACTCCTCTCCAGAAGCTTCTTCAATCTGCTATAAATACTGCATCATCACCTGCGAGAAAAAACGGATCAGAGAAGAGAGGAGATTAGTTTTAGGTGTTGTAATTTTTAGTTGTTTTTCTCTAGTTTTCTTTCTTTAGATCTCTCTTCTCTATCCCTAGATTTCATTACAAAAGAGAGTGATTGTGAGGGAGAGAGCTTGTGTAATCAAGGGTGACAACTTGAAGCTATGCAAGGATTGATCCATCCTCCATTCCTCTACTTGAGTTTGATTCTAGTTTCTTGTGCTTTCTTTACTTGCTTTATTACTTGCTTTGTTTAGTTCTTGCAATCTAATTCAAGCTTTGTTTTAGTTCTTTAATGGCTTCTTGTAGCTAGATTTTCATTCCATGTACTAGTTTAACCACTAGCTTAGCCACTTCACTACTCATGGGTGATTGCTTTTGTTAATCTTGCAAGTGTATGATCTTCTCTTCTCCGATGGTTAAACCACCATCTTGCAAATGAGAAAGTAATTAGGTCAACACGCTAGACGAATTCCAAGCCTATGGAGTGACAACATTAGGCAAAGCTTTCATTATCAAGGAGTTTGGTAAGCTTGGCAAGCTAGCAAGGTAATCTAGTCTTGGATCGCTTTCTTTAAGTTTCTTGTTCTTTTCTTGTGAATACCACAACCAATTCTTGATTTCTTTTCCAACGACTTCCACATGAACATATCCATCTTCTTTTAGTTTCTTTTGCATCACTAAGTTTATAATCAAGAGAAGACTACTAGTTTTATCACTTCACAACCTAACGTTTAAAGCTTCTATCGCGAGCTCTCCCTGAGATCCGACTCGGTATAGCCCTAGGCTATAACGGAGACAAGAAAGGGTACATCAAATACATCTATACACATAATAAGTACACCTTTTCCAGTCTAATCACATTGCCAATAGAAATTCATCTAAGATGTGAAATCACCAATTGAAATCATCTTAAAAACATGAAATTCATCCAAACGATTTAAACTTCAAGGCATATGTATGTCATGTACAAACTAAAGTATACATACATATCCTAAACACAATGAGTCCACAAAAGTATATGCATGAAGGCACGTGGCTCAAGGATGTACATGTATAATCAATAGTTTGGACAAGATACACGTATACAAGAAGTTAAACAAATAAACACGAAATCAAGAAAAACTAAATTTTCACCAAAACTAATTTCATTTCAAGGTATATGTATGAATTGCCAACACAATAAGTGTACATACATATCCCTAAACACAATTGAGTCCATATATATAGATTTGCATGAAAGGCAAATGACTCAAAGGGTCTACATGTATATCTTAAGGTTTGGCAAAATAAACATATACATGAAATGAAAGCTCATACACATAAAACAAATTCAAAAATAGGAATACGAGTTTAAAATGCATGAATCATCAAAACTAGGCTAAACTAGCACATTTAATGGGTACAAATAAGCATCCAAGCACAAACATATATAAAGATTTATTTGTGTCCCACTACATGTGCAAGTATAAATTCTAGTCTTAATGAAAACTAACATCTAAACAAGTAATCAAATCATTAAGCATAAAACGGGATATAAGTCAACATTGAAAGACATAAAAATGATCATGAATACATAATAGCCTATAAACATCAAAACATGTGGCAAAATTATAAATCATACAACACAAGTTATTTATCAAAACATGAATCATTAAAATAAATCATAGTCAACCATATGATTACCATGACAAAGACATGTGCATAAGATCTTATGATTAACATGATAGCTAAAACATAAGGAGAACATAAAATATGGGTCTATACTAAACATGGGTGTCTCAACAACTAATCATGTAAAGCATAAGTCTAATAAACATGGCAAACATCATACTAATCATGAAACAATAAAATATGAATCATAAACATCCAAATGGTCATAATGCATATGCATGTGCATTAGATCTAGGGCATACAAGTTAGTTTAAACAAGGTGAGAACACTAAATATAGATCCATATAAAACATGGGTGCTCAAGTAACTAAACATGTATAACACTATTCTAATAAGCATGGCATAAGCATAATGAATAATAAACCATGGCATGCTATAAATAGATGAATATGAAAAGCATGCAAATAAAAATGGGAGTTAGAGAATGATACCAAAACTCATGAAGGTGCATCTCTAGTTCTCCAAACCACGGTGGTCCTCCCACCAAATCTCCTTGAGAGTGAAGCATCCAAATGGTTCTCTTTAGGCACGGAACGCATCCACTCCAAGGCACCAACACCCTCACGTTTTGCGAGAGCTCCCACCTACATCAAAAAGTATAGAGGTAGTCTTTGGTACCCATTTCTTTGTGGGTCCACGGGGGTTAGTATCCTTTCTAACCCAAACAAGATTAGTTGCTAAATTTTCATGATAGATACGATCATAACAAAATCTAGCAAGATGGCCTTTTCGGCCACAATGTGTACATGTGTACACATGAGCATACGTGCGATGGTGGTGACCGTGGAAAGCATGTGTATGCCGTGAAGGGTGAGCATGCAAAGATGGACCTTGTTTCTTGCGAACCAAGGTTTCCAAACGTGTATGATTCAATGTGCATTGGCTCAAAGTGGAGCCCAAACATTCAACACTTTTCTTCAAAATATTTATATCATTTTCAATAGTGGAAGACAAAGTGGAGCATGCAATAGGTGTGCAAGAAGAAGAAGCTATACTAGTATGGCACACATGAGAATCAATTTCAATTTCAAAGATTCATTTTTCTTCAAAACCAAATCCAATTCTTTTGTAATTGAATCAATTTATTTTCAAAACAAGGTTATCTTTTAAAATAAAATCCAATTTAGAAGATAAACCTCATTGTGCTTCACAACATCATCACAATCATTTTTGTTTTTTCAAATCTCAATCTCATCAAGGGCAAGGTCTAGTTGAGATCTTAGTGAGTCACGTTCACTAGTGATATCTTCCTTTTCTTGCAAAACCAATTCAAAATTAGAACATAAATCTTTTAATTCATTTTTCAAAACAAGGTTGTTCTCTTTCAAAAGATTGTGTTTTTCCAATAAATTTTCAAGTTTTTGAGCAAGTTCCAAATTTAAAGTTTGAACTTCAAAACAACCATGGCAATAGGAACTAGAGCTATCATCTAATTGAGTGTCCGATTGTACCTCAAGGAAGTTTTTTCCTTGGACCATGAAGCAATGCTCTTCGGACTTTTCTCTCTTAGATCTCCTCATCTTGTTGATAATCCTTGGAAGCTCGGGAGACTTCAATAAGCTCCAAACTGCAAAAGCCGAATCATAACGATCAAATACCGGTAAAAGATGTTCACCAAGAGATGCTCTAAGTGTTCTAAGTGCTAATGCATTTGCCTTCTTATGCTTGCTACTATTAGGGAATGATTCCATAGTGGAGGCTTGATAAACTAGGTGTCCTAGTCTTTTCAAATGGCTACTCATATTGGCCTTCCAAACATCAAGTCTAATATGGTCAAACATAGGAGGGCTATCCATGAGAGCAAACTAAATGAGTGGAAATGAACAATGCAAATGAAGATTAGCAAACCAAGATCTCACTCCTAGGTGGTTAAACCTAAATATTAGGAGCACTAGCTCTGATACCAATTGAAAGATCACCTAGAGGGGGGGTGAATAGGTGATTATGCTAATCTAGTCAACTCAATGCGGAATTAAAAACTAATTTGCAATATCAACAAGAGATGCACACAACCAAGCCAAGCATATAAGTATGTATGAGCAATATGAATAGATGCAAGGCACAAAGTAGAGAGAGAGAGAGAGTAAGAGTCAATGAACAAGCGCAAACACCAAGATATGTTTCGAGGTTCGAGCACCCAGCTCTACATCCCCGCCTTCACCTAGAAGGATTTTAAGTCCACTAGCTTGTCCACAAAGGACTCCCACAAAGGAAACCTCCACCGAGGATTTGGAGCAATCACAATACAAGGAGTACTCAACTCCTCTCCTTACAAACACAACCTCCTCCTTGAGGCTCAACTCCAAGCCTACAAACAATCACCTCACAACCCGAGAGATTAACACAAAGCCAAGCAAGGATCACCTCACAACTTGAGGGATACAAACCACTTGCACTAACAACCTCCTCAACCCAAGAGGGAAAAGCACAAAGCAAAGTATTGAGGATTTACAACTTGGTGGTTCAACAACAACCACAAACAATCTCTTTTCCCACACACAAAGATCCTATAGAGAAGATTGTAGATTTTTGCTCAAATGTGGAGAAAACCAAGGGATTTGAAACCAGCAACTCAAAGAAAAACTTTGGGAAATGATAGAAAATAAAGATAGTGAAATTCAAACAAAACTTTTCCCAAAAATCCCTTTTCTTTGGTTTTTCAAACCCTAATAAAAACACCAAAAAGATTGTTCAATTTGAATTCAAAAACCTCTTTTAATTGCTGTGAAAACACCAGAGAGTAAGGAAAAATTCGCACAAAAAATCTTGGAGAAAAACTCTTTCCAATGGGGTATTTATAGACCCCAGAAAAATATAGCCGTTGGCAGCAGAAATGCCAGAAATACACTGCCGGTCGACCGGTCCGGTCGACCGCCCAACGGTCAATTTTTGCCCGTTGGCAGCTGCCGGTCGACCGCCCCGGTCGACCCAAACAAACAGAGAGCTCTGCTCTCAGACCGGTCGACCTGTCCGGTCGACCATCCCAGAGGCTCCAAACGCGCACAGAATTGTGCACGTCGGTCGACCGGCCCGGTCGACCGACCTCAGCCCTAGTCGACTAGTCAGGCTACTAGTCGACTTGGTTGAAGCCTGGAACAAAAAAAAAATTGGATAAAAACATATTTAAAAATTCTTTTATCTTTTCTAAAAATCACCAAAAATAGTTTTATCATTTTGCATTGATATATAAACATGTGGTAAAAAGTTTAGCTCAAATATCAATCAATATGAACTATTTTTTTGTCTTATCATTTTTACCAAAAACCAAAAACTGTATTTTCTAAAACTTGGATTTTGAATAGAAAATACGTTTTGTCCAAAACTCTTCCAAATACAAAAACATGATATCTAAACACTTTGAAGCATGATGCATATGGATAGAAATCCAATATACATGAAACAACTATATATTCATGTTTTTGTCATTTAATTCCAAAAAATGTTTTGTCAAAAATACCAAAACATAAAACACATGAATAAGTGAGTCAAAACTAAGTTTGTCTAGGAAATTAAAGCATGTATGTATATAGAACAAATCATATATACATTAAACCATGTAAACTTGTTTTGATCTATATATTCATGAAAACCAAGATCGGTTAAACCTAAAACCGAAAAATCAAAAACCAATATTCAAAACATGAAACGTGTGTATTGTGAACTTGAGCATTATCATACTAGTCTAATCTTTACAATTTAGATCTAAACACAAAACTAAACTATGGTACCGAATTCTTCTTGTAGAGCGCAATCTCCAAGCTGACTCGATCCAAAACTCCTTGATCCTTCGAGCAAGTGCTATATGTGATCTTTGACGCTCGGGCTCTTGAATCAGCTTGTGAAAGATGTGTGGAAGCTTTCACCAACTAATAACTTGATTAATGATCTGAAACTAAACTCACAAGATTATTAGTACACATAACTACATGAGTTAATCATCATCAAAACTAGAGTGGAAGGCCTTTGGGCAACAAGTAGTTCGAAGGAGTAAAGTAATTTTACATACATATTCAGAGTTTGAACATCGACACAAAGACTTACACGGTTTACTCTAAACTCTTGCTCCATCTGTATTTCATCTCTATTTTTCTGCTTCGAACACACTGCTACCTTGTCGAGACCGGCCTTACTCTTCTGACCCGGTCAAATGTTCTATTCCATTACTGGTCTTATGCTTTCTAAACCGCCTCATTTCTCATCAATAGAATGCCCACCCTCATTCTCCATAATCTATCTCCCTACCAGAAATTATTTCATAAAGCACCTGACTATCTTTCCTTACGAATTTTTGGTTGTGCTTGCTACCCTCATCTGTGTCCATATCAAACTCTTAAGTTTAGTTTTCTGTCCAGTCAATGTGCCTTCTTAGGTTACTTAGCTTCGCATAAAGGTTACCAATCTTAGCATGTCCCCTCTGGTGGTATTTACATCTCCCAGGATGTTGTGTTCGATGAATCTTCCTTTCCTTTCCAGTCTCCTCTGCCCTCTCTCTCTCTCTCTTCACCTACTCCCATGCCTTCACCCTCGATCCCCATCTCCACGTCTCTGTTACCTTCCATTGTTCAAGTCCCCTCTTCTCATGTGGGCCCCACCATTGACTCTTCGCCACCAAGGATTTTCATCAACAATCAAGATTAAACTATTGTAGGCTGTCTAAAAATCACTGAAGATAAGTCATCAAAAAGCAGAGTCAAACACCAGACACAGGGCTAATCATTGCCGCTACAACAGCACCAAGACGCAAGGGTGGAAACCCACGTCTCAGCCTTACTGCAGTAGATCACTACAGTACCAAGACGCAGGGTCAAAGCCCACGTCTCAGCATTACTGCAGTAGCATCACTACAGTACAAAGACGCGAGGGTTGAAACCCGCGTCTCTACTTTACCACAACAACCAAGACGCAGAGCCCAGAGCCCGCGTCTCACACAAAGCTTGACGCAGAACTTGAAGCTCACATTTCAACCAAAGGCAAAGTTCAAGCGTTATTTTTACCTCAATGGTGAAACGTGAAGCTCGAAGCCCGCATTTCAACTATAGAGGAACCCTGTGTCTCGATTATAACTATCCTCATTACTGGGTTAATTACTGCCCGCATAATGAGGGAGTTAACCCCTATTATGGAGTGTTTTTAGGGGACACTTTTCTCCCTGAAATCTCTATAAATAGCCCAGTTAGCTATCGAAGAGGGAACAGGAAAAATCTGGTCAGAATGACTTCGGTTATAAGCCGTAGAAGGACCAAGATCTCCAGCCAAAAGAAAGAGAGAGTTCAACTCTTCTAACAACTTGCTGCGTACAAGTTAGTTCTTGCCTAAAGTCTCTTTGAGATTCTTATTGGACAGAAGCTGTGTTACTTCGTTCACCATCCAAAGAGAAGATTCCCAAGAAGTCTTGACGTTCACTCAGTCAACGAAAATAAGATTCACTTTTCATCTCTACATCAAGAACCAGGCATTAAATAAAGGGGAGATTTGAGCTTGAATATCTCTCCTCTCTTATAAAAGGATTATTGATCCGCTGTAATTTTCTTTACCATCAATAAATAATTTATACTTCGATCTTCAATTTTCTCACCAAATAAGAGATGGTGACTCAGCTGGGGAGTACATCTCCTCAATATGAGAAAAAGTTGTGGCTTCACTACCGGCAGACAACCCTATAGAAGAAAGTCAAAAGGAAATGTCAGAACTCTTTCCTAACTTGATGAGGAACTATTTCAGGAGGATAAAGAAAATACCTTCATAGCGACAATCCTTGCTATCGACGAAACCATCATAGGGGCGTACCCCTGTATATCTTCCTCTGAGATATGTGAGAATTCTCTCGTATTAGGAAGAGCAGGTTCATCGCCAAAGTCGACTTCTTCGCCAGAATAATATCCATGTTCTTCGGATGATGAAGACGACAGTTCAACATAAGAGGTCTCAGCAATCGAGACCTTATTACTGAGTACCCCTATAGTAGGGCTGTTTCAATAACCCGCAAGGTGGACTCCAATGCACTGGGAGACCCAGGAAGCTACACCTCCACCCTTCCCTCATGAGCTGAAGAAGGCCTAGGCTGAGTCAAGACTCCTAGAATTTCAACATCATCCTTCCTCACCAAGTAGACTTCGGGTCGCTTGACCTCTTCAGCCATGATGGGTTCATCCGCGAACTCTCTCTCCTCTAGGATCACGGGACCCCTGCTGCGCAGACCGCGAGAGCGAAGGATGGGGACTTCTTCCTCCTCTTCTTCTTCCTCCCCCTGCTCTTCAACACCAGGAGGAACTACTTTGGGCATCAAAGCTTTAGCCTCTGATTCCCTCCTAGCCTTCTTTGAGATTGGCTCACCCTTGGATGCAGAGCCACAGGAACGTTTGGACACAGCCTGCTGACTCTTTTTAGCAGGTTGCCCCTTAGGTGCTACTGACCTTGGTCCCATCCCTGCTTCCCCTTATGTTTCCCTCTCAATTGCCTGATACTCGTCTATACCTCGCATATGTGATCGGTCGCTAAGATTGCACATTTATTATCATATTCTCATACTTATTATAAAATAAACTCTACTTTTTTCTAATTATTGTTTAATTTATTTGTAGGCTCATTCTTAAAGGAGAGTGAAGAGAAATGAGCCCAAAAGACCATCAAATTCTGAATTAAATCAAAATAAATTCGACATCATGGAATCAGGACAAATCTTGGCAAATCAGAGAGGTTGAAAAATGATTGAAATTAATCATCCTAAATCAAGCGGTTGAGGCCAAAGATCAAAGGCCGTTTTATCATAATTCTGGAGCTGTAACGAGAAATCCAGATAAAGATAAAGCAAGAATGCGAAATCAGGAGGCACCATCCCCCGGCTGTGGCCACCTGGCCACAGCCAGGTCGCGAAAACGTGGGAAAATTCGCATTTTTGCGGTTTTGTTACTTCAGTTGGGGGAGCGTTTGCTCCCCCTATCTTCTCACGCCTCTCCCCTCTGGGTTTTTGCCTATAAAAGGCAGGTATTTCACTGTAAATGGGGACGATCTAGCAGAGATAGATTTTAGGCCACTTTTTGATTCTTTGTAGTGTAGGTTTTTATTTTCTTTTTATGTAATTTTTGTTTCTTTGTAAGCATAGGTTAGAATAAAATTCATGTAAGTAAGAGAGAGGCTTATGTTGAGAGTGACACTGATGTACCTCCTCCTTTCTTCCATCATTTCTGTAAGCAATAAAAGGTAATTTTTTTTAATGTTTGTCTTTACTTTTGTTTTCTTCTTCTTCTTTCTACTTTTCTTCTTTTGGTTATGATGAGCATTCAAGTGAATCTAGAAGCATCAGTATATCCATGTTTGTGTGAGTGCCAATGATATTACATGATGATGTTCTCCTCCTCAAGATTCCGTATCATTTCATTCTTGTTCATCTTGATGATGTAATGCGAATAGGGACTGAGCTCGATCTTATGTTTTATGCGTTGAACGCCTCCGACGCAAGGTAAAACATGCAAAGGCTCCAGGTAAGCCATCAATCAGAGGAGGTAACTATTTCTTTAATCTTTTCTTTCTTTTCATTTATTTCTTTAGTTTAGATCACCAAACACCAACAACACCCAACTTCTTTTATCACTCTTTTTCAATTTCTTTATACATATCCATTTCTATTTTCTCCACCTTCTAAATCTACCACTTTCTTCCTAACTTTAACCAACCTAGTGTGCCGGATTGGTCTTATCCAAATCAATATAACCCATGCCCCAATCTTATAACAATAGTTTCCAGAATAATTTCAACTCTTCACAGAGTCAATAGGGATTCACCTCCCTAGAGTCCAATTTTCAATCAATTTTTCCTCCTTATCCACCTTGTCCACAATATTTCTAAGATTCATACTCAGTTCCACCAGTCCAAAATAGATTACCATCAATTTTGGAAATCAGTATGCGTGAGTCCAAACAACAATCACAAAATCTGATGGACTACAATTTCACCACCAATTCCAACAACACTTCCTATTTTCAAGACCAATCGCAACTAAATGATGAACCAATCAACTATGAAAAAATGCTTGAAGCCATGACTCAGGCTCAAAACGCTCGTAATTATTACATAGATATGATGGTCCAAACTCTACGTTCTCACAGTTTGGCCAATTTTAATGTCGCTAACCATTTTGTTAGAGCCGAAGAGTCATGTTATTTTGAAAAATAAGGTTCCATTTCAGCATAATCATTTGAACTTGCCTAAATTCTAAATTTTAAAAATGACATTGACAGTTTGGCAAGTTATCCCTTTCCTGAAATTGAACTTGAGAATGAATATGATCATGAACCTCAACTTAGTGATTCAATTCTACTTTCTGATTTAATTATGACTCCGGTGTCTTCACCTGATTTCAATCTTTTTCCCGAGTCAACATTGGATCCTGTACCAATTCATAATGAAATTGAATCGCCCATCTTTGATGATCATCATATTGAACTTGACAAATTTCATACTTTTGAAAGTCCCACTTACAAATTGGCAAGTTCTCATTTTATGAAATTAAACTCAATAAGAAATGTGACCTAGATTCTCAATTTTGTGATCCAGTTCAAATTTTCAAATCAATATTGACTCCTGTTTTGTTACCCGACTTGAGTAATATTTTAGAGTTAGATTTGATTCCTACACCTGTCGTTCTTGAACTTGAATCACCAATATTAAGTCACATTCCCTTGTAGGAAAATGAATGTGGACTTGAGTTTTAACTTCTTGATTGGACCCACTTCATGAACCAATCTCGACTCCTGATCCTTTACTTGACTTAAGTCCTTTTTCTGAGTCGGTATTAGTTCCTATACTTCCAAAGTTCAAGTCAATCATTTCATCTTTTCAAACTCCATTTTGGGACAAGGCGGTTGACAAAATTGACTCTGAAATTAATTATGAAATTTGAAAATTAGATGGGGTTAAATTTTAAATAAAAATCTTTCATGTATACATCATTTTAGTGGGTTATATTAGAGAGATTTCTGGTGGGTTCCTCCGTGCTCCATACAAAGTCGATTGGGCCGCATTTCGTGGACCAATCAGACTACCATCGGAACCACCACCTTAAGGTAGTATTTTCCTTCCCTGTCTTCTTTTTCATGCATCTATGTATTAATTCATACATTGAGGACAATGCATGAGATAGGTGTAGGGGAGGGTTCTAACATAACTTAGGTTTTCTTTTTATTAAAATTTTTTTTAAACATTTTCTTTACTTTTAAAAACTTTTTGAAAATAGAAACAATATTTTGACATATTTTTTTGTAAGAAATTAAGTCAATTTTAAGGAACAGAAAAATCAAAATTTGGATTTCTTAAACTTGGTCAAAATAAGATTATTTGTTTGATTTTTAGGGTTAGGAAGATAATTTATCAAAGTAATTTAGTCTTGATCTTATCTTAATGAAATATGCACACTTCATACACTTACACACTTAGGATTCAAAAACAATATTCTTATGCCTTATAAAAAAGAAAAAAAAGAAAAAATATATAAAAGATAAACAAATCTAATTATTGATTAGCTAGGTGCTTTGGCCTAAGCAAGCCTTAGTATTTATGCGAAACATGATTAGATAAGTTTGAAAAATATATATATATAAAAATCCTCTGATTAAGCTGCGTATTTGTGCCAAATAAAGTATAAGTATTCACGCCTAAAAGTGGTTCATATAATAAAATCCTTAGTTTTGTGGCCTTGTTTGCTCGAGTCCTTAAGTCCTTGGGGTGTTTTCTCACCCGGTGCCCTAAGACCGTTTGGTTTGGGAGTCATCGATTAAAGGCTCGTTACATGGGTAGATTAGAAAGCCTAATAGAACTAAGGAATAATACCACCAAAAAATATATATATAAATAAATAAGGCATAAGAGTTAGAGTTAATGAACCCTTAATCAAAATTTTTACTGTCACAAGGTGCATATGACTTAGGGTAAAGTAATAGACTAGATAAGAAGTACAATTTGACTCCTTACTTTGATTGATAACAAATTTTTAAAAAGAGGCTAAGTTTAAGAATGAAAATTCAGTTTTCTTATAACTTATAGATTACTTAAAACTTACAATAATATTTCAAATATTTTTCTTTCAAAATGTGTTTTCAAAATACTAACATTTTTCTTTCTTTATGGATTTTGTGGGTATAATCCACTGAAAACCCTCACGAGACAAAACTCGTCCTCTAGGGGAAACCTAGATGTTTAACGGCTTGTTACACATGCTCAGTGCAATCGCGTGACCTGCAAAAGTGGTCTAATAATCCTTAGTATAGCTTAGTTGTTTTGCTCGAGGACGAGCAAAAGATAGGTATGGGGTGTGATCGGTCGCTAAGATTGCACATTTATTATCACTTTTTCATACTTATTATAAATAAACTCTGCTTTTTCCTAATTATTGTTTAATTTATTTGCAGGCCCATTCCTAAAGGAGAGTGAAGAGAATGAGCTCAAAGCCCATCAAATTCTGAACTAAATCAGAATAAATTCGACATCAGGGAATCAGGGCAAATCTTGGCAAATCAGAGAGGTTGAAAACCGGTTGAAATGAATCATTTCAAATTAAGCGGTTGAGGCCAAAGATCAAAGGCCATTTTATAATAATTCTGGAGATGTAACGAGAAATCAAGCTGAAGATAAAGCCAGAACGCGAAATCAGGAGGCACCATCCCCCGGCTGTGGCCACCTGGCCATAGCCAGGCCGCGGAAACGCGGGAAAAATCGTGTTTCCGTGATTTTGTTACTTCAGTTGGGGGAGCGTTTGCTCCCCCTATCTTCTCATGCCTCTCCCCTCTGGGTTTTTGCCTATAAAAGGAAGGTATTTCACTGTAAATGGGGATGACCTAGCAGAGATAGATTTTAGGCCACTTTTCCATTCTTTGTAGTGTAGGTTTTTATTTTCTTTTTATGTAATTTTTATTTCTTTGTAAGCAAAAGTTAGATTGAGATTCATGTAAGTAAGAGAGAGGAGGCTTATGTTGAGAGTGACACCGATGTACCTCCTCCTTTCTTCCATCATTTCTGCAAGCAATAAAAGGTAATTTTTTTTTTAATGTTTGTCTTTACTTTCATTTTCTTCTTCTTCTTTCTACTTTTCCTCTTTTGGTTATGATGAGCATTTAAGTGAATCTAGAAGCATCAGTATAGCCATGTTTGTGTGAGTGCCAATGATATTACATGATGATGTTCTCCTACTCAAGATTTCGTATCATTTCATTCTTGTTTGTCTTGATAATGTAATGCGAATGGGGACTGAGCTCGATCTTATATTTTATGTGTTTAAGGCCTCCGAAATAAGGTAAAACATTTAAGGGTTCCAGGTAAGTCATCAATCAGAGGAGGTAAGTACTTCTTTAATCTTTTCTTTCTTTTCTTTTATTTCTTTAGTTTAGATCACCAACACCAACAACACCCAACTTCTTTTATCACTCTTTTTCAATTTTTTTGTACATATCCATTTCTATTTTCTCCACCTTCTAAATCTACCACTGTCTTCCTAACTTAATTTTAACTTAATTTTTCTCTTTTCTTTTTAAAAACTAAAAGAAGAATTTGAACCATTCTTTGTAGCATAAAAGAGAACTTACTAAAAAGCTTCTATCGCTAGTCCCTCTTGTGGATCACGACCCGCATAGCCACTTGCTATTACGGTAGAATTGAGTAACTTATGCTCTTTAATCTTAAAATCTGAAATTTTATATTCTTATATGCAGGTAAGACTTCAATCAATACATTTGTTGGACTCTAACTTGGTTTCATAAGATGCCTTGATGCTTTTAATGCAAGAGGTATTTATTCTGAAACCAGGCATCCTACTAGACAGGAAGTACCAGGTGCAGAAACTGAGGCTGGTATGACAATTGGGCGTCTTGTGTGGCAAGCTGAAAACAGCTTTTATCCCTCCAGCTATACTATAGTACCACGCTCGGGCACCTTCAAATAAATTTTCGCTGAAGCAGAGGTCAGCGTTGGGGTTGCCAACATATAATTGATCATAGCTGAACTGCCGACCAAAACGACTGGGCATGTAAGGCTCGATCGTACATGAATTTCCTTGCCGGAAGATCAGATATCTAGGCCGAATATTGATCAGCCACCAGAAGACTCCTGATGGCAGCCTTGTGAAATCATCTGGCCCTGCAAGGTCAGTAAACTTATCCCCGTAGGATGCATCAGCAATCTCAGGGAAGCAACAGTCGAACTGATAGTTCGAGATGTTCAAAATGGATTTCCGAACAAAGAACATATAGTAATGAGTCCAGCTCGAATTCTACAGCTTCTGCACGAAGGGAATGAAACCTACGGAGGAAGGTACTGCTATCATCAGTGAAGGGCAGTGCGTAATGTACCAGGCCATCAGGTACGTATATGAAAGCTCGATCCTGGGGTTAGGGGTCTTCACTCTCGGCCTTCCCTCTGAATCGACCAGTGGCCTGCCCTCAAAATCTACAATGGCCTCTACTTGGCACAGGCTTTTGACTGAAGCCCGTAAACCACTCTGAGTTCTAGCTACCATCACTGGAAGGAAAATGATAGACTTCCCGTAGGCAAGCAGGACCACCGGGTACACCACATAAGCAATGATTACTTTATGTGACAGCGTTGGCACCACACAACGCTTCAGTCATAGCATCAGAAAGCCCGCCAATAGAGCTTGGTTAAAAATGGGAACTCGGGCCTGGTGATGAAACTTTCAAAAATTATATCAGGTTTGAAAGTATCTTCGTTCAACTCAGTGGTGTAAGAGCTTGTGGAGGCATTGATCCTCTCAGTAATCTCCTCGTCAGTGCAAGGAGTCAGACTAGTCACTGAGCTATCCTTCTCATTTATGCCATTGAATAGATAGCTTGCCCGGGACATCTTCTTGACACCCCCCGTTCCTTCAGGAGTATATCTGCCCGCAGATGTGAAAGTTGCACAACACTTCCCAGTATGTCTCATACACCTGAGGGTCCTTTTTTCTCAAAAGGTGAAGCTCCTCAGAAGTCGGGACGTATTCTTCATGTGGGACATCTCCCATAGCTAGCCCTGAGACTTCATATAGCTCATGAAGAGCAAGCCCCATCTCTCCGGCTGGGGTAAAAAATGTGCCAGTCAGAGGATTATAATGCTCCAGGACGCCAAAAAATTGTGGGAACTCTGCGGGAAGCCATATTGGACGGCCCTAACCGAGTGATATAACCCCACCTGCTGCAGTAGAGCCCCGAGCTCGACGAGAATAAATCCAACCATTCTACCCCACCATGATTTATCGGTAGAATGGACCCACCTGAGCGGACGAAAGTCAACGGGAAAATCATCCCTAACTTTCAAAAACTGATTGATGAAGGTGGCGCCAAGCTGAGGGGTTTCTCCTTTTGGATAGTCAGGCCTAACTAACCCAGGAAATAAACCAAAGACATCTTTCTCATGGCCAGCAGAGTATACTTCTTTGGCACCTAATCTACCGAGAGAGATGCCAGAGACAAATCGGGAAAGATGCCAATCTATCGTACAATGAACGGACATATGTTAAAGATAGGATAAGGAATATTTCCTCTCCATATTGGGCAAGAAGAACCTCCTGTCCCCTATCTGACGGAGCCACTTATAATCTCCATCATGCAGAATCCTATCATCCTCGTCAGTGGCGTCGCCAAAGAGGAAAGCAGGCTTCTGCAACGGAGTGCGGGAATCCGTCTCGAGCAGCCCATCAGAGATAATCTCCTAAAGGGTTACCATACTGGCCTTGGAGATCCTCTCCTTTCGCTCCTTTGACTTACCAAGTAGTCACAAGGGCAGTCCTCTGAAGCACGAAGGTCAGATTACGATCAGCGCCACCTACGTGCCCAAAGTGGCACTTCTTGGACAAGGGGTTGGAAGAGTATCGCACTGTAAAGAATATAACACTTAGTCAGGAATCTGAAAGAAAATAGCTAGATGCTTGAAATTCAAATGCAGGAATAAATCCAGACGCAGAAATTAGTAGAATCCACGTCTAGACTCAAAAACGAGGCTTGCATGAAGCCCGTATTTTAAAATCCATAACTTAGAAAAATTTCTAAGTATCGGACTCAGACGCGAGACTCAGTAAAACTTGCGCCTAATCTTAAAAGACGCGAGAATCATAGGAAGTCTGCATCTAAACTCCCCACACTTAGAAAAATTCTGAGCATTGAGTCTAAAACACAAGGCTCAACGAGGCCTACATTCAACAAACAGATACGGACTCAAGTTGATGAAGCAAAGATGCGGAAGTCATCAAACCCGCGTCTTGCCTACCAATTCAAGAGTCACGTCTAAAAATCAAACACGGGCATGAGCCTCGCGTTGGCGGTTCACATTCAAAAGAGACTTAAGAGTTAAGAGAACTCTGTAAGCCTCTTCAATGGTAAAAACCAAATCAGATGGTTTTACTACCTGAAATGGGGGTCTCCTACATGGAAGGACCACCCATTTGAATCTCCAGAGTGACAGCGCTCGAGGACGAGGAAGCAGGTTTGGCCTTTGGTGCCATTTCGACCGTGAGACCGATGTTGAAGACGGTGAAACTGAAAAAAACTTCAAGCTTTTCTTAACCCTAGATATAATGCTCAATGAAGAAGAAGAAGAGTCTAATGATGACTCTTGAAAAACTGTTATCTTTTATAGGTACAGTGATCTACAGAGATACGCGGCGCATATCTCGAGGCCTAATCACCGCCCGATGCGTAGAGTGCGTCTTAAATCTGACGCGAATTTCGCGCTTAAAGGAAAGATGTCCCCTCAACTCCGCCAGACATGTGGCAACGCACCCAAAATGCGGGACTCGCGTTTAATGAAAACCGCGTCCCTCCAAAGGTCGCGGCTCTTCAGAAAGGCCAAAGCTGCGCCTAGTCAATAGGGTAAGAGCTGCGTCTTCACTTTAGAGATCGCGTCCCTCCAGAGGCTGCGTTTCTTCAAGCAAATTAATAGATGTGTCCCCACTCTGAGTGAGGACTGCGTCTCTAAAGCAATATGACCCCTGCATTTACAAGATTTGCATCTAGTCTTTGCTTCTGCAATAAGTTCAACAGTACACTGACACAAGCAGATGACTGTTTACCTCTAGTTCAATAGTACACCAACAACCAGCTCAGAGCATTGAGGAGGTCTAGACCACGTATCTAGACACTCACCGCGATCATCTCTGGTGGCTTCAAAGGGTTTTATAGTAAACTCACGAAGACTACATTCTAGACAGGATCAAGCTCAGGGCTTCTCAAATGATTATCAGTCCAATCATGAGAAGTAAGAATTCAACCAGAGTTCAAAGTATTTCGAAATTCGTCCCAATCAACCATGAAATATCAAAAACTTTGGAAGCGATTCTGTAGGCTGTTTAAAAATCACTGAAAATAAGTCATCAAAAAGTAAAGTCCAAACTCCAAACGCAAGGTTAATCATAGCCACTACCACAACACCAAGACGAAAGGGTCGAAACCCGCGTCTCAGCCTTACTGCAGTAGCATCACTATAGTACCTAGATGCGAGGGTTGAAACTCGCATCTCAGTACTACTGCAGTAGCATCACTATAGTACCAAGACGCGAGGGTAAAAACCCACGTCTCTACTTTACCACAACGACTAAGACGCAGAGCCTAGAGCCTGCGTCTCACACAAAGCTTGACGCAGAACTTGAAGCTCACATTTCAACCAAAGGCAAAGTTCAAGTGTTACCTCAATGGTGAAACGCAAGGCTCGAAACCTGCGTTTCAACTACAGAGGAATCCTACGTCTCAGTTATAACTACGCTCATTACTGGGTCAATTATTACCCAGGTAATGAGGGAGTTAACCCCCATTATGGAGTATTTTTAGGGGACACTTTTACCCCCTGAAACCTCTATAAATAGCCCAGTTTTCTATGGAAGAGGGGGCAGGAAAATCTAGTTAGAAGAACTTCAGTTGTAAGTCGTAGAAGGACCAAGATCTCTAGCTGAAAGAAAGAGAGAGTTTGACTCTTCTAACAACCTGCTGCGTATAAGTCTGTTCTTGCCTAAAGTCTCTTTGAGATTCTTGTTGGGCAGAAGCTGTGTTACTTCGTTCACATCCAAGAGAAGATTCCCAAGAAGTCTTGACGTTCACCCGGTCAACGAAAAACAAGATTCACTTTCCATCGTCACATCAAGAACCCGACATTAAACAAAGGGGAGATTTGAGCTTGAATATCTCCCTTCTCTTATAAAAAGATTATTGATCTGCTGTAATTTTCTTCACATTCAAATAAAGAATTTACACTTCGATCTTCAATTTTCCCACCAAACAACTATGGTGAGACATTCAGTCTAGTCATCAAGCTGACCACTGTCCGTACCTTGTGCAGTCTAGCTATCTCCAAGGGCTGGTTTATTCGATAGTTGGATGTGAATAATGCATTTTTGCAGGATTTTCTTACTAAGATGATTTACATAGAACAACCTTTGAGGTTCATTAATCCCGCTAGTCCCAATCATGTATGCAAGCTTCACCGCAGTATCTATGGACTCAAACAGGCTTCACAGGCCTGGTTTTCTCGCCTCAACAGTTATCTAGTTACAATGGGTTTTGTGGGCTCTAAGTCTGACATGTCTCTCTTCCTCTGACAGGTCGGGACAAATCTTCTTCTGGTTCTTATCTATGTGGACGACATCATCATCATAGGCAATGACTCACGGGCTATCACTCGTCTTATTCAAGAACTAGGTCAGGAGTTCTCATTAAAAGACCTCGGCCCACTACACTATTTCTTGGGCGTGGAATGTCACCGTACACCCTCAGGTTGTACGCGTCGATAAATCACAATTACAAAATTCTTTTAATTGAATAGAAGATTACAACAGATACAATTCGATTACAAAAGAAAGGGAATCTTTTGATTGATTCTCCTCTTTATTTAAAACTAGGTTCTTCACGTAGCGGTGGAGAGTGAGTCTTGTTCCCCGTTGACCGGCCGAACGTGAAGAGAAGGATCCTCTCTTTGAATCGACTGGCGGAGTAGCACAGCTCCTATCAGTAATGGAATCTCAAAGAGATTTAAAGAACTTGAACTCAACAAGTTAACAAAAAGAGTTGAACTCTTCTCAGGCTTTAAGAGCTTCAAGGCCGAACTCTGCTGACGTAGCTCTCCCCCTTGCCTATGGCTTCTTGAATTCCTCCACCAAGACTCTCATCGTCAGTCCCTTTTTTTAGAGGTCATCCTCCAGAGCCCCCCTTCTCTAGCTATTCATAGCTATTTATAGAGGAATTGGGGTATAACCAACCCCCTAAATCTCTCTATAATGGGAGGGTGTAACCAACTCCTTAAATCTCTCCATAATGGGAAGTTATTCCCCATTATATGGAGAGAAAATATGGGTATAATTGTCCAAATTTGTGACTGTCAGTTACAGCAGAAATGCAGGTCTCGCATTGGACGTGGACCTTACTCTAATGTTGAGACGCGGAGCTCACAGGCTCACGTCTGTGTTGAAACGCAGAGCTGCTTAGGCTCACATTTGAGTTGAAATGCGAGGTCCATGTCTGACAAAGGACGCGAGGACCGCGTCTGACAAAGGACGCAAGGTCTACGTCTGGCAACCCCGCGTCTGACAAAGGATGCGAGATCCGCATCTGGTAACCTCCGCGTCTGAGATTGGAATGCGACCTCCACGTCTGATAAAGGATGTAAGGTCCACGTCTGGCGACCTCCACGTTTGACAGAGGACGCGAGGTCCACGTCTGAGGTTGGATTGCGACCTCTGCGTTTGCGAGGTTTGCGTCTGAGGCTTTGTCCTTAATAATTTTTGATAGCCTACAGAACCCCCTTCAAAGTTTTCGATATTCCGCGGTTGGCTAAGATGGATTTCGAAATACTTTGAATTTCGATTGAATTTAGGCTTGCTGTAATCGGACTGGCATTCTTCTGCGAGGCAATCTGCTGGGGTGCCTTGAGCTCGATCCTGTCTAGATGGTGAACTTTATGAGTGTACTGATGAACTTCTTGAAGCCTCCAGGAAAGATCATCACAAGTGTCTTAGAAACTCAGTCTAACACTTGTTATGAGCACTGTTTGCTTGGTGTACTGTTAAACTAGTTGAATTGTCAATTATTCTATCAGTGCACTATTGAACTGATTGCAGAAGCAGAGATATACTCCTTGTATTTGAAGGGAGAGGATACAGTTCTGGCACACTAATCAAGTGGAGACGCGAACTTCATGAAAGTTGAGAAGAGATTCTCAATTGTTGTAGAGACGCGGCTCTCAATTACTGTAGCGACGTAGCCTTTACTTGCTGTTGAGAAGCAACTCTTAAGTTTGCTGAGATGCGGATCTGTGCTTGAGAAGTGAAGGTCACGCTCAAAGCTTCTTTGAAAGAGTTTTAATTGCCAGAGGTGTGATATTAACTTAGCAAATTAAATAACTCTACTGGGGGAATTTGAGAACGTTACTGTCGTGTGATGTTAACTTGACAATAAGATCTGGGCTTGTGTTGAACAAGTTTTATGGACTTGCTATTCTATTCATGAGAATAACAAGTAGAATTTCGTCCGCCATGAATTATGTCTGAGACTATCATTAGAGGTTTAGTGTTAATATTACTAGAATTCTGCTGGGAATCAATGGAATGAAAGTTACTGTTAGAGACGTGATATTAACATAACAGCCTTGATTTTGCAATCTACGCAACTAAAGTGGACCTGTCATTCTATTGGGGAGAATGACAAGTGGGATTTGATTTATTAAAGATCCATGGAGATTTTACCATCAGAGGTGTAATGTTAACGTGACGGATTTGGGTTTGCAATTTGAGCAAATTGAATTTTCAGAGGTATAATATTAACTTAACAAAGAAGTGTGCTAGAGGTGTGATATTAACTTAGCATCACGAAAGTCTCATTTTCACTGAGAAAATTAAGAGAAGATCATTATCATAGGTATAATATTAACTTAACAATGAAATACATACTAGAGGTGTGTGTTTAACTTAGCATTTTACATTTCAGCTTTCGATAGAAAGCTCGAGAAAAGATCATTGTCATAGGTGTAGTATTAACTTAATAATGAAATGTATGCCAGAGGTGTGATATTAACTTGACATTAAGCGTTTCGTTTCCTGTGAGAAAATCAAGAGAATCGCTGTCATAGGTGTAGTGTCAACTTAACAGCGATTTATATTACAATATGAGCAACTTTGCTCAGAAGTGTAGTATTAACTTGACTGAGAGATTCTGCGATTTGAGCAGTTTGGTGGACTCGCCATCCGATTTAAGAGGACTGACGAGTTGAAATTTTGGTTAGAGGTGTGATATTAACTTGACCGGGATTTATCTACTGTTAGAGGTGTGATTTTGAACACAACAGTATTTTGAGTAGACTTGTCATTCTATTGAAGAGAATTGACAAGATAAAATTTTACCCCCTGGGGATACATTAAAGTCTTACTGTCAGAGATGTATTGTTAACATGACAGGTTTGATTTGTAATTTATTCCACTAGAAAAATTAAGGGAAATCACTGTTAGAGGTTTAATGTTAACTTAACAGTGGATATGCCAGAGGTATAATGTTAACTTGGCATGTTTGATCTGTGATTATTTCGTTGGGATAACAGTCATAGGCTTTATTGTGGTCCTACCATTCCATGGATGGGAATTGGTATGGGATTTTGAAGGAGAAGGCGGGATCAGGTCCCTCAAGGTTTTTAGCAAACCTTCAGCTATCAACAGATTTGATATGCCTTTACTAACTACCGTTTGAGTTGGTCTAGCCATGCTATTCTCCTCAGCATGGTGAGTCGTCGAGGATTTTTCGTTGGGCTTAAAAGCCAACTTTTCCTCTATCTTTAGCCGTTGAGGCGTCGAATTGTTGTTCCACAAATAACTTCTAAAATCCTGCCGAGATTAAAGAAATATAAACTTTGTGGGGAACTTATAGGGAGATCGATGTTCCCTTTAAGTACTTATTTGATTAGAGGTGGTGTTGAACTTGATCAGGGATAGTACTTTTTTTTTACTTTTTTATTCCACGAGAATGACAAACACCGATGGAATGATTTTAGATTGAATGTGACAGTCGTAGATATCGGATCACCTCGTTGCCCAGTAGATTCAATGCTATATGCTTTCGTAATCTTCCTGCCTTACTCTTGCAACTATGTCTTCTGGTCATTCGCCTTGTAAAACTAGTTGCTCTTAGGTGCAACTTTGAGTTACTTTTATTTGCACTAGGAGTGTGATTAGTCTACAATTCTGCATTATTATATTGCATTTCCCACCGATTTATTAATAAAATGTCGGTCTAAATCGTGTTTTGGTCTCTCTTACAATAATCAAGATAAGGAGGGCAAATGGCTAATAAGAGCTTAACTAAACCTATTTTCGCGTAATTAAATCCGCAATACTTGAAGGCCAAGTGAGGGAACTTCTAGAGAATACATTGAACCTAGACCTTTTCTCACGTCAGACGAAGATCCGAAAAAAAATACCCGAAATTTAGTATACCAAGAAGATCCTAGAAGCAACGAGGTCGCGCTCGCCAAAACTAAGGACTTATGTCCTTGGTATTGCCGCGGATCCTCGGTAATAGCCGTGGTTCCGCAGTAATGTGGTGGGCCCACACGTCGATTTTTGACGCGTGGGCCCGTCTCGTCTTCTAGCACTCCCTTATTCCTATAAAAACTCCTACAGACGTCCAAAACGAAGCAGTTTTAGATTTTAGGCTAGGGTTTCTATGTTTTAGTGCAGTGTAGGGTAGGTGTTCTTCATTTCTTATATTTTGTATTTTTATTTCATTTTTAGATCTTGTAGTAGGGCTAAGTGATTGATGCTAAACCTGCACACAAAATACGAGATTATAGAACTTAAGAAAGGAGATGTGCAAGTGCTCAATTTTTCTACTATAGCAAGTGGCTATGCGGGTCGTGATCCACAAGGAGGGTTTGCGATGGAAGCTTTACGGTTCTTTATTGAAATCATTAAGAAGAAAAGTGAAGATTCTTCTCTGTTTTATGTTATGAAAAAAAAAAAAGAAAGTTAATGGTTAAAGTTAAGAAGAAAGCGAGAGATGAAGAAGGTGGAAAATCAGAAAACGATGAAAAGCGACTATGTACAATGAAGTGGAGAAGAAAGAGTTTGAGGAGGTGTTGATCTATACTAAAGAAGTGAAAGAAAAGAAAGAGAGAAAAGTGAAGAAATACTTACCTAGGTTGAGTGTTGACTTACTTGGAAACCCTTGCATGTTCTACCTTTGCTTCGGAGGCGTTCAACGCATAGATCATAAGCTCGATCTCAGTCCCCGTGCACATTATATCGTCAAGCCTAGCAAGAACGAAGTGATGCGGATCTTGGAAGAGGAGAACGTCTTCATGAACTATCGCTGGCTCTCACGTAGCTTAGTTATACGTGCTTTGGAATTCACTTGTACACTCAACAACAACAACCAAGGTAAAGTAGAAGAGGAAGACGAAACAAAAGAAAATACAAACATAAAAAGAACCTTTACCTTTATTGATTGCAGAGACAATGGAAGAAAGGAGGAGGGTACATCGTCGGTGTCACTCTCAACTTCAGCCTCTCTCTCTTACTTACATGAATCTTCTTCTACCCTAAGTTACATACAAATTACATAACAAGAAAAGAAAAACCTAAACTATAAAGAATTAAAACTAGGCTAAATCCTAATCTGCCTTCACGTCCCTTTTCAGTGCACATAATGGCCTTTTATAGGCAGAAAACCCAACCACCAAGATCCCGGGGAGGTCGGGGGAGTTCACGCTCCCCCTAACTCCCCAAGATTACCGTGGAAACGTGGCCCAAGCCGCGTTTTCGCGGCTAGGGTGTGGCCAGATGGCCACACCCTGTTGGTGGATCTCTCGGGGGTTTCTTCTGGCTTTATCCTTTGTTGGTTTTGTCGTTTGAGCTCCGGATTCTGATGAAATGGCCTTGGATTCTTGGCTTTAACCGATCGATTCTGAGAGGATTCTTCTCAACCGGTTTCACCTCTTGATTTTGCCCTAATTTTATGTGTACGAATTAACTCTGATTTAATTCAGAATTCTGGTGGGCTTTTGGGCTCATTTCTCTTCATCTCCTTAAGGATTGGGCCTGCAAATAAATTAAACAAATAATTAGGATAATGCAGGCTTTTATTCTAAAATAAGTATGGAAATGTGACATTAAATATGGAACATTAGCAACCAATCACACCCCCATACCTATCTTTTGCTCGTCCTCGAGCAAAACAACTAAATTATACTAAGGATTATTAGACCACTTTCGCAGGTCGCGCGATTGCACTGAGCATGTGCAACAAGCCGTTAAACCTCTAGGTTCCCCCTAGAGGACGAGTTTTGTCTCGTGAGGGTTTTCAGCGGATTACACCCACAAAATCCATAAAGAAAGAGAAATAAAGAGTTAGTATTTTCGAAAAGCATTTTGAAAGAGAAAAATATTTGAAATATGATTGTAAGATCTAAGCAATCTATAAGTTATAGGAAAGCCGAATTTTCATTCCTAAACTTAGTCTCTATTCAAAAATTTGTTATCAATCAAAATAAGGAGTCAAATTGTGCATCTCATCTAGTCTATTACTTTACCCTAAGTCATATGCACCTTGTGAATGTGAAAATTTTGACTAAGGGTTCATTAACTCTAACTCTTATGCCTTATTTATTTTTATATACCTTTTTTTTGTGGTATTATTCCTTAGTTTTATTAGGCTTTCTAATCTGCCCATGTAACGAGCCTTTAATCGATGACTCCCAAACCAAACGGTCTTAGGGCACCAGGTGAGAAGACACCCCTAGGACTTAAGGACTCGAGCAAACAAGGCCACAAAACTAAGGATTTTATTATATGAACCTCTTTTAGGCGTAAATACTTATGCTTTATTAGGCACAAATACCCAGCTTAATCAGAGGATTTTTCTTTTCAAACTTATCTAATCATCTTTCGCATAAATACCAAGGCTTGCTTAGGCCAAAGCACCTAGCTAGTCAATAATTAGACTTTTTTTTTTTTCAAACTCACCTAATTATCTTTTGCATAAATACTAAGGCTTTCTTAGGCCAAAGCACCTAGCTAATCAATAATTAGATTTGTTTATATATATATTTTTTTTATAAGGCATAAGAATCTTTGTTTTTGAACCCTAAGTGTGTAAGTGTATGAAGTGTGCATATTTCATCAAGGTAAAGATCGAGACCAAATTACTTTGACAAATTATCTTCCTAACTCTATAAATCAAAAAAATAATCTTATTTTGACCAAGTATAAGAAATCCTAATTTGGATTTTCCTATTCCTTAAAATTAACTTAATTTCTTACAGAAATAAGTCAAAATATTGTTTCTATTTTTCAAAAAGTTTTTAAAAGTAAAGAAAAATGTCAATTTTTTTTTTAAACAAAAAGAAAAGTTATGTTAGACCCTCCCCTACACCTATCTCATGCATTGTTCTCAATGTATGAATTAATGCATAGATGCATGAAAAAGACGACAGGGAAGGAAAGTGTTACCTTAAGGTGGTGGTTCCGGTGGTGGTCTGATTGGTCCACAAAACGCGGCCCAATCAACTTTTCTTGGGTCTCGGAGGAACCCACCAGCACTATCTTTAATATAACCCATTAAAAAGATATAACCATGAAGGATTTTTATTAAATATTTGACCCCATCTAATTTTCATATTCCATAACTAATTTCGGAGTCAAATTTGTCAACCACCTCGTCCCAGAATGGAGTATGAAATGATAGAACAGTTGACTTGGACTCAGGAAGGACAGAAACTAATACCGACTCAGGAAGGTGACTTAAATCAAGTAAAGGTTCAAGAGTCGAAATTGGTTCAGGAATTGGGTCCAAGTCAAGAAGTTGAAACTCAAGTCCACATGTATTTTCCAACAATGGAATGTGACCTAATATGGGTGATTCCAGTTCAGGAATGATAGGTGGGGGAATCAAAACTGACTCTAGAATATTATTCAAGTTTGGTAATAAAACAGGAGTCAATATTGATTCAGAAAGTTGAACTGGATCACATATGTGAGAATCTATGTCACACATCTCATTGAGTTCAATATCAAAAAATGGAGAACTTGCCAATTTATCCATGGGATGTTCAAAATTGTAAAGTTGGTTAAGTTCAACATGATCCTCCAAGATGGGTGATTCAATTTCTTTATTAATTGGTACAGGATCCAATGTTGACTCCGGGAAAAGATTGAAGTCAGGTGAAGATACCGGAGTCATAATCGAATCAGGAAATAGAATTGAATCACTAAGTTGGGGTTCAGGATCATATCATTTTCAAGTTCTATTTCAGAAAAAGGAAAACTAGCCAAACTATCAATATCATTTGGAGTTTGGGTAAGTTCAAATGGTTGTGCTGAAATGGAATCTTGATTTCCAAAACTACATGACTCTTCGGCTGTAACAGAATGGTAAGTGACATCAGGACGGTGGGAACGTAGAGATTCGACCATCATATCTATGTCACGATTACGAGTGTTTTGAGCCTGGGTCATGGCTTCAAGCATCTTTTCATAGTTGATAGGTTCATTGTTTTGATGAAAAGATGAAGAATTGTCTTGGAAGTGGTAGTGAAATTGTGAGTCCATCAGATTTGGGGATTTGTGTTTGGACTCACGCATACTCATTTCCAAAATTGATGGTTTCCTATTTTGGACGGGTGGAACTGAGTATGAATCTTGAACATAAAGTGGACTGGGTGGAGAAGGAGGGCAAGGTGGTTGAAAATTATGCTCGGGGGAGGTGAATTCCCACTGACTCGGTGAAGAGTTAAAATCATTATGGAAATTATAGTCATACGATGGGGGACATGGGTTATATGGATTCGGATAAGACCAATCCGGCACACTAGGTTGGTTAAAGTCATGATATGCCGGGTTGGTAATATCCGAAAAAGAGTTTGATGTATAATATGGATTATTATTATAGTTGGAAAAATTATTATCATAAGCCATATCACACAATGGAATACAAACAAAAAGAAAGAAAACACACAAATAAACAAACAAGAAAGAAAAAAATTCTAACCTAAGTTAGGGTAGACCTAGACCTAGACGACTCCTAATTGGTTAGACTGTCCACAGGAGGTTTAATGTAGACTTTGACCACAAGCTAATCAGCCAGGTCAGGGCAAGGTTGGTGGGAGGTTTTCCGTCAAAAGACGTTCCTTAATTAAATAACCACCAACCTTCGGGCTTTCGGCCCTTAATCCCTTTCCTAGACACTGATTTGGCAAGAGTCAAGTTCCAACACCTTTCCCCCTTAGGATAATCTCCTAATTGAGTTCGAGATGTCCCTAGGGCCAACGTCTACTCATTTTAAGTTAGGCTTGGGTTAGTGAGTGCTTGGATTCTGATTTTTGGGCTAAGGAAGGGTGATTAAATCCCCACCTTATCTTATTATTGGGTGGTGCCCTTAAGATCAGTTTTTGTGCAAGTGTACAAGATATGTAAGATTCACTCAAAGCGATATAAATCAACCAAGAAGTGAGTCCTATGCTACATGCAATGCAGACGTACCTTGCTCCAGCACTGTTCAACAGTAAATATAAATGAATTGAAAAGACGCGTGCCTAAAATGCAAACGTCTAATCATTTTTAACTTTTGCAGCAAATGTTTTACTGTTGATTATTAGCAGGTTTTTGTGATGGCATATAAGAAATAAATAATTGCAGCAAACTAGAATTTGCAAACTAAGCAGCCCTGCAAAAAGCTGTTAGTAGTCAACTCTTCATTGTCGCGGTTTCGCGACTTTTGCCGTGGAAACGCGGCAATTCAGAGGGCCCTTGGTCTCTGCTTTCTAGAGCAGAGGCCCAAGACCACTTGTATGTCACTGCAATATTAATTTCCTGCTTTGATTGCCCTGCAACCTGCAACAGAGAAGAAACTTCGTTTAGTTCTAAAAAATTTTCAAAAAAAATTCAGATTTCAATAAAAAACATATTACCCTCCCCGGCAACGGCGCCAAAATTTGATTGATGCTAAACCTGCACACAAAATACGAGATTATAGAACTTAAGAAAGGAGATGTGCAAGTGCTCAATTCTTCCGCTATAGCAAGTGGCTATGCGGGTCGTGATCCACAAGGAGGCTTTGCGATGGAAGCTTTACGGTTCTTTATTGAAATCGTTAAGAAGAAAAGTGAAGATTCTTCTCTGTTTTATGTTATGAAAAAGAAAAAGAAAGTTAATGGTTAAAGTTAAGAAGAAAGCGAGAGATGAAGAAGGTGGAAAATCAGAAAACGATGAAAAGCGACTATGTACAATGAAGTGGAGAAGAAAGAGTTTGAGGAGGTGTTGATCTATACTAAAGAAGTAAAAGAAAAGAAAGAGAGAAAAGTGAAGAATACTTACCTAGGTTGAGTGTTGACTTACTTAGAAACCGTTGCATGTTCTACCTTTGCTTCGGAGGCGTTCAACGCATAGATCATAAGCTCGAGCTCAGTCCCCGTGCACATTATATCGTCAAGCCTAGCAAGAACGAAGTGATACGGATCTTTGAAGAGGAGAACGTCTTCATGAACTATCGCTGGCTCTCACGTAGCTTAGTTATACGTGCTTTGGAATTCACTTGTACACTCAACAACAACAACCAAGGTAAAGTAGAAGAGGAAGACGAAACAAAAGAAAATACAAACATAAAAAGAACCTTTACCTTTATTGATTGCAGAGACAATGGAAGAAAGGAGGAGGGTACATCGTCGGTGTCACTCTCAACTTCAGCCTCTCTCTCTTACTTACATGAATCTTCTTCTACCCTAAGTTACATACAAATTACATAACAAGAAAAGAAAAACCTAAACTACAAAGAATTAAAACTAGGCTAAATCCTAATCTGCCTTCACGTCCCTTTTCAGTGCACATAATGGCCTTTTATAGGCAGAAAACCCAACCACCAAGATCCCGGGGAGGTCGGGGGAGTTCACGCTCCCCCTAACTCCCCAAGATTGCTGTGGAAACGCGGCCCAAGCCGCGTTTCCGCAGATCTGGCCACACCCTGTTGGTGGGTCTCTCCGGGGGTTTCTTCTGGCTATATCCTTTGTTGGTTTTGTCGTTTGAGCTCCGGATTCTGATGAAATGGCCTTGGATTCTTGGCTTTAACCGATCGATTCTGAGAGGATTCTTCTCAACCGATTTCAACCTCTTGATTTTGCCCTGATTTTATGTGTACGAATTAACTCTGATTTAATTCAGAATTCTGGTGGGCTTTTGGGCTCATTTCTCTTCATCTCCTTAAGGATTGGGCTTGCAAATAAATTAAACAAATAATTAGGACAGTGCAGGCTTTTATTCTAAAATAAGTATGGAAATGTGACATTAAATATGCAACATTAGCAACCAATCACTAAGAGATTCAGAGAGAGATAGAGAGGGATTGATGTAATAGATGGTGACAATCTATGTAAAGATGCCTCCTTTTTTCTCCATTGTAATCTTCTCCATCTTCTACATGATGCTTAGCTAACTTTTCTTCTCATGGCAATCTAACTACTAACCACTAATTATCTAACTACTTACTTGATAATCTACATGAATCTAGTAGCCTCTACAAGGCCTTGATCTTGCAAGAGCCATTAATGGTTCATGATGATGGATTCTAGCATTCTAACATTTCTAACACCTAACCCACTAACTTTCTAACTTGCAATGTCTTCTTTATTTCATGCTCACCTCTAACTGGTTTTGATGATTTAAAGTAGTTTGCAACTTGTTATGTGGTATGGATGTGTTATTTGAATGTAGAAGAATAATCTTATGGGTCATGCTCTGTATCGTCTCTTGAAGCCAAGAACTAGTGATGGCCAAGGATCCATGTGAGGCAACTATTACTAAGAGGTTAGCATGGTTAGTGGAGCAATTAGTAGTTAGTAGCCATGAGTTTTATTTTACTTTGTTTTGAAAATTATTTCCCAAATTCTTTTATCATTTTTCTATCAATGTCTTCACCACTTTCTTAGTTCAACTTTGTTCCATCTATATTTTGTTTTCCAAACCACTTTTCTCTTATTTTCACATGGCTTTCATCGCTCTCCTCCTCCATCACTTCTGGATTTCTTTTCTTTTCTTTTCCTTTATTTATTCTTTAAATAAAGAAGAGTTGTTAACATAATATGTGAATAAAGATTGTTAATACTTCTATCGCCTCCCGTCCCTATGGATTCGACCCATTGAGCCAATGTTATAACGGAAGTATCGAGGGAACATTAGCACATACGAGCTTTTACATTGAGTTTACAAAACCCAGTTCTGTCCCGATCAAATTTTTGGCGTCGTTGCCAGGGAACGGGAATGTTTTTTGATTTCACATTTTTGTTAACATTGTCTTCTCTGTTTTGGTGTGCAGGTCAAAGTTTATAGGAACTGAATATTGTAAAACAACCATTAGCACTGCAGCTCCTTGCTCTTGAAAGCAGGGGCCCAGATTTCAAAGTAACGCTGCGCAAACGCGACTTTAGTCACGCTTCCACGGCCAATTTGTAGCATTTGTGTATCTTGTTGTGCTGGGATGTGTATATTGTAATAGCTAGTGGATTTGTGATGCTATTTTTCTATTTAGATTGCCTACAGACTGCAATAAACTAAAGAACTAAAATACTATATTTGGATGCTTTTAAAATGGTTTAGACATTTGCATTTAGGCACGTGTCAATTCAATTCCAATATACTGTATTTTGTTATGTTATTGTGATCTGAACTGAAGTGTACGCATGGCTTTGCATGTAGCATAGGACAAATACGTGAGTGATTTACTCACTTTTTGTGTTATATTCTTGTCTATATTGCATACTGTACAAATTGAAATTAAGGGCAAAACCCATACAAAATAAGGTGGGGATTTCATCACCCTTCCTTAGCCCAAAAACCACCTTCCCACTCACACAACCCAAGCCCTAATAAAATTTGATAGATGTTGGCCCTTAGGGACATCTCAAACTCATTAAAAGATTGACCGAGGGTGGAACTTGTTTTGAATCTTACTCTTGTGAAATCGGTGTCTAAGGTTGGGGATTAAGAGGTTACACCTCGAAGATACCGTGATTTGACGTAATTAAGGCCTGTTGCTTACGCACGGATACCTCTCACCGTATTTTGCCCCTACCTGGCTGATTAGCTTGTGGTGGGATTCAAGCAACAACTTCCCTCGGGCAATCGACCAGTTAGGAGTTGTCTAGATCAACCTTAATATAGGCTTGGTTTTAATTTTTTCTTTTCATTCTGTTTGTTGTTTGCTTTTTCTTTTTTGTTTGTGATTGTGTGTGAAATAAAATTCAACAATAACAATTCTTTCAATCCTAAAATGAATCCATATTTCACACCAACCCCATTTGTTTCAGATAATTTCAACTCAATTTTTCACAATATGAGCCAACCAAATACACCGAGTTGGACTTATCCGAATCAATACAACCCATGTATGACCCGGGAAAGGAGAGAGACAGGAATATTGCAGTAAAAGTTTTCCTTGAATCAAATGAAAAGGATTACAACAACAACTGTTCCTTCCGGTTACAAGGGAGGGAGGATATTGAATCTTGAATCCCCCCTTTGTTTAAGGCTGGGTTCTTCGTGTTGCGGGGGAGAGTGAATCTTGTTCTCCGTTGACCGGATGACCGTCCTTCAGGGATCTCCTCTTCGGCCGGTATAAAGAGTAACTCAGCTCCGTCTACCAAAACTCTAAAAGAGAAGGTAAGCGAAGAGTAACTTGTACGCAGCAAGCTAGCTTGAAGAGTCGAGTTCTCTCTCTGTTGATGATCTCTCCGTTGTCCTCTTCTCCTTCTTTTAATTGCCAAAAGTCCGACCTCTTCTTCATAGCGACGGGGCTATTTATAGAGGTCTTAGGGGGTGAACGTGCCCCCCCTAAAAGCGCTCCACAATGAGGGGCCACTTCCCGCTACTTGTGCGGTGACTGGCCCCGTAATCCGGGTGGTTACAACTGAGGCGCGGGTCTAGCCAACGCGCCTTGATGCTGAGATGCGGGTGTCGAGCCAACGCGCCTTGATGCTGAGACGCGGGCGTCGAGCCAACGCGCCTTGATGCTGAGACGCGGGTGTCGAGCCAACGCGCCTTGATGCTGAGACGCGGGCGTCGAGCCAACGCGCCTTGATGCTGAGACGCGGGGGTCGAGCCAACGCGCCTTGATGCTGAGACGCGGGCGTCGAGCCAACGCGCCTTGATGCTGAGACGCGGGCGTCGAGCCAACGCGCCTTGATGCTGAGACGCGGGTGATAGTCCCTCGCGTCTAGAGCTTTTCAATGGCTTGTCCTTCAGTAACTTTTGGACAGCCTACAACCCATACCCCCAATCTCATGACTATAATTTCTAAAATAATTTTAACTCTTCACAGAATCAATAGGGATTCACCTCCCCTGAGTCCAATTTTTCACCCCTTTGTCCATAATTTTCACAATCTTCATTTTCCAATTTTGCTTCCTATACTCCTTTTCATGGACCTTTTATTGAAGAAAAATCCGAGTTAGAAAAGAGTATAGAAGTCAATCTACAAGAGGGTGAGCGATAATATCAGAAAATGTTGGCCTCTCTAATTTCATAATATTTTGAAGAGTCTTACTCAGTTCCACCTCATCATAATGAAAAACCATCTACCCTGAAAATGAGTAAGGAACTCTTGTATGAGTCCAAACTTCAATCTCAAAACATGTTGGACTCACAATATTCACTAGCTTTCCAAAATTAAGATTCTTATACTCCCTTTCTGGACAAAATCAAGTCTAGAAAAGAGTATAGAAATCTTGCAGGAGTCTGCGTTACAATTGGAAAAATCTTCTTCTCAGTCTATTGATAGTTTGGAAACACAATTAAGTAAATTGGTCAACATTTATAAGAATGAAGAAACTCTTTCTTCTCCACCTTTGACAAATTGAAATATCTCTAACTCTATCAAGTTGACCTAGACTCTTGTTGTTTTGGAAACAATGATTCCTACACTCCTTTTCTAGAACAACCACTTGAAGATACATCACAGCTAGAAAAGAGTATAGAAGTCTTGCAGAAGTTCACGCTACAATTTTAAAAATCTTCTGCCCAGTCTATCAATAGGTTGGAAATACAATTGAGTCAATTAGTTAGCTTTTATAGGAATAAGGAAACTCTATCTTATCAACCTTTGACCAATTCAGCTATCCCAAACTCTATTGATCTGATCCAGGGCTCTTGTCATTTTGAAAATCAAGATTCAATTTCAGCACACCCATCTAAACTTGTCCAAACTTCAAATCCCATTGACATTTTGGCAAGTTATCCTATTCCTGAAATTGAACTCGAGCATGAATATGATCCTGAACTTCAACTTGGTAATTCAATTTCACTTCCTGATTCAATATTGACTGAGGTATTTTTACCTGAATTAAGGCCTTTTCCCGAGTCAGCATTGGATCCAGTATCAGTTCATTGTGAAATTGAATCACCAATCTTTTATGATCATCATATTTAACTTGACAAATTTTATACTTTTGAAAGTTCCATTGATAAATTGGCAAGTTCTTATTTTTATGGAATTGAGCTCAATAAGGAATGTGACTTCGATTCTCAAATTTGTGATTCAGTTTAAATTCCTAAATAAATATTGAGTCCTACTTTGTTACCCAACTTGAGTAACATTTTAGAGTCAGTTTTGATTCCCATGCCTATCATTCTGGAACTGAAATCACCAACCTTAGGATGTCACATTCCATCACGAGGAAATGAATGTGGACTTGAGTTTTAACTTCTTGATTTGGACCCACTTCCTGAACTAATCTAGACTCCTGAACCTTTACTTGACTTAAGTCTTTTTCCTAAGTCGGTATTAGTTCCTGTACTTCCTAAGTCTAAATCAATCATTCCATTTTGGGACAAGGGTCTTGATAGATTTGACTCTGAAATTATTTTGAAAATTTGGAAATTAGATAGGGTAAAACTCTTAATAAAAATCATACGTATATACATCATTCTAGTGGGTTGTATTTTAGAGGTCTCTGGTGGGTTCCTCCAGACTCCACATAAATTAGATTGGGCCGCATTTCGTTGACCAATTATACCACCACCGGAACCACCACCTTGAGGTGATTTTTCCTTCCCTATCTATTTGTTTCATGCATACATACATCACGATGCACTGAGGACAATGCATGAGATAAGTGTGGGGGAGGGTTTATTAACGTAGAGTTTTTAGATTTTCTTTCTTTTACACTTCTTTTAGAATACTTTTAGAAATCTTCCTTTTTGTATAGGATTTTTTCTTTTTTTTTTAAAATTTTTTGAAACAAGAGACAAAGTTTTGATCTATTTTTAAGAAAATTAAGATGATCTTAGAAATTAAGGAAACCTTTATTATGATATCTTAAACCTAGTTGAAAAAATGGATCTTGTTTAAAATTATAGGCTAAGTAAAATAAATTGGGGAGATAATTTTATCTTGAATTTTTAGCCTTAGATAGTATGCACTTCACACTTACACAATTTTTGGGATGGAAACAAAGACCTAAAATGCGATAAAGCAAAAAAATAAAAAAAATATATATATAAGAAAGAAAATCACTTATTAAGCTAGATAAGTATGCCTCAAGAAGCATGATTATTCACGCCTAACGGTGGTCAAAAGAAACAAATAATCCCCCTTAGTTTTGTGGCCTTGTTTACTCGAGTCCTTAAACCCGAGGGATATTTTCTCATCTGGTGTTCTAAAACCATCTGGTCTGGGAGTCATTAGTTATAGGCTCGCTACATGGGTGAACTAGAAAGCCTAAGAAAACTAGGAAAGGAAAAAAGAAGAAAAAGAAAAAATAATATATAAAAATAAATGACTTGATGGTTAGAGTTGAAATCCCAGAAATTTTTACTATCACAAAGTGTATATTATCTAGGTTTTATGAAGGATAAAATATTCAATCCAATTTTGAATTCTTACCTTAATTGAAGACAAGATCTCGCATAGAGACTAAGTTTAGGGAAGAATAATTTTTTGTGGACATATGATCTTAGATCGCTTATATTTTTGCAAAAATATTTTGAAAAACTTGTCTCTCTTTCAAAATGCTTTTTCAAAATATTAACATTTGTCTTCTTTCTTTATAGATTTTGTGGGTGCAATCCGCTGAAAACTCTCAGGAGACAACACTCCTCTTTTGGTCTCTCTTGCAGATAATCAAGACAAGGAGGGCAAATGGGTAATAAGAGCTTAATTAACCTATTTTCTGGCAATTAAATCCGCAATACATGGAGGCCAAGTAAGGGAACTTCTAGAGAATACATTGAACCTAGACCTTTACTCACGTCAGACGAAGATCCGAAAAAAATACCTGAAATTGAGTATACCAAGAAGATCCTAGAAGCGACGGGGTCGCGCTCGCCAAAACCAGGGACTTATGTCCCTAGTATTACCGCGGATCCACGGCAATAGCCATGGTTTCGCGGCACTGTGGTGGGCCCGTCTCGTCTTCTAGACCTCCCTTATTCCTATAAAAACCCCTGTAGAGGTCCAAAACGAAGCAGTTTTGAATTTTAAGCTAGGGTTTCTATGTTTTAGTGTAGTGTAGGGTAAGTGTTCTTCATTTCTTGTATTTTATATTTTTTTTTGTTTTTAGATCTTGTAGTTGGGCTGAGAGATTCAGAGAGAGATAGAGAGGAATTGATGTAATGGATGGTGACAATCTATGTAAATGTGCCTCCTTTCTTCTCCACTATAATCTTCTCCATTTTCTACATGATGCTTAGCTAACTTTTCTTCTCATGATAATCAACTACTAACCACTAACCATCTAACTACTTACTTGATAATCCACATAAATCTAGAAGCCTCTACAAGGCCTTGCTCTTGCAAGAGCCATTGATGGCTCATGATAATGAATTCTAACATTCTAACATTTCTAATACCTAACCCACTAACTTGCTAACTTGCAATGTCTTCTTTATTTCATGCTTACCTCTAACCGATTTTGATGATTTAATAGTAGCTTGCAACTTGTTATGTGGTATGGATGTGTTCTTTGAATGTAGAAGAACAATCTTTTGGGCCATGCTCTATATCATTTCTTGAAGCCAAGGACTAGTGATGGCCAACGATCCATGTGAGGTAACTATTACTAAGAGGTTAGCATGGTTAGTGGAGCAATTAGCAGTTAGTAGCCATGAGTTTTATTTTACTTTGTTTTGAAAATTATTTTCAAAATCCTTTTATCATTTTTCTATCAATGTCTTCACCACTTTCTTAGTTCACCTTTGTTCCATCTCTATTTTGTTTTCCAAACTACTTTTCTCTTATTTTCATATCGCTTTCATCACTCTCGTCCTCCATCACTTCTGGATTTCTTTTCTTTTCTTTTCCTTTATTCATTCTTTAAACACAGAAGACTTGTTAACATAACACGTGAATAAAAACTGTTAATGCTATTGGCCCAGAGGCCTTCAACTCTAGTTTTGATGATGATTAACTCATGTAGTTATGTTTACTAATAATCTTGTGTTATTTAGTTTCAGATACTTAACCAAGATATTAGTAAGTGATTAGCTTCAACAAAGATGTTTTGGAGCTTTTCACATGGTGATTCAAGAGCCCGAGCGTCAAACTTCATATCTAGCGCTCGTTGGAGTCAAGCTCGGTGGATCACGTTTGGATGGAGTCGATTTGGAGACGACGCTCTGCAAGAAGACTTCGGTACATAGTTTAGTTTATGTTTTAGATCCATTATAAAGATTAGATAGTGTGGTATGCTCAAGTTCACAACACACACACACTTGTTCAAAGTTTCATGTTTTGGTTTTCGATTTTTGGTTTAACCGATCTTAGTTTTCATGAATAGATAGAATTAACAAGTTTACATGGTTTAATGTATATTAGATTTGTTTTATATACATCTATGCTTCAACTATTTAAACAAACTTAGTTTGATAGTCTATTTCATGAGTTTGGTGTTTTGGTATCTTAACAAAACATATTTTTGGATTTTTAGTCAAAAACATTGATATATATATCTTTCATGTATATTGGATTATATCCATATACTATATGCCTCAAGTTGTTTCAAATATCATGTTTTTGTATTTGGATGAGTTTTGGACAAAACAAATTTTCAATTCAAAAATCCAAGGTTTAGAAAATACGAAATTTGGTTTTCGGCAAAATTTTCTTAACACAAAAAGAGTTCAAAAAGTTTGTAACTTGGTTTGATTTTTACTCAAACAAGTTTGTATTTCAAAGATCATGCAAGAACTTATTTTTGTGAATTTTTAGAGATTTTATAGGATTTAATAGGATAATAAAAACCCTAGTTCTCTAATCCCTAATTGTGTCTGCCAGGCCCTGGCGGTCGACCGACCGGTCGACCGGATCAGGAGCCGGTCGACCGGAACGGTCGACCGGACGTGCACACAAACGTGCACAAGGCCATTTGGTTTGGCCGGTCGACCGTGCGGTCGACCGACTGTAGTATCCTTACTCTCGGGTAAGGACGGTCGATCGGGCGGTCGACTGGAGGTTGGCAACGGTCAAATTTCGACCGTTGGCCGGTCGACCGCCGGTCGACCGGATTATCAATTCTGACCATAATTGCTGCGAATGGATAGTTTTTTCAAATGGCTATAAATTGGGTTTTCTCTTAATAGTTTTTAACAAGTTTTTGGAGAGCTTATTTTCTGATCTTACTAGTGTTTTTGCAGCAACCAAAAAGAAGTTTTGGGCTCTAAAGTTTACACTTGATTTGGTGTATTTCTAGGGTTTGGAAAATCAAAGAAAAGTGATTTTGGGAAAAGTGTTTTTGGTTCATCTTCTTCATCCTTATTTCTTGTTTTTCCCAAGGATTTTCTTTGAGTATTTATTTTCCATTCCTTTGATTTTTCTCACACTTGAGCTTATTATTCTATCCTATCTATAGGATCTTCGTTTTGTAGGAAAAGAATTTGTTTGTGGTGTTTTGATCACTAAGTTGTAAACCCTCCTACTTTGCGTTATCCCTCTTGGGTAGAGGTTGATTTTAGAGTGGTGGCTTTGTGCCCTATCCCTCTAGTGAGAGTTGATTGGTTGTTGACTTTGTGCCCATCCCTCATTTGTGAGGTTGATTGAGTTTTGTGGTGGCTTTGTGTCTAACCTCTATGTATAGAGGCTGTGTTTGTAAAGAGAGGAGTTGTGTACTCCCGGTTATTGTATTGCCCCAAATCCTCAGTGGAGGTTCCCTGTGTGGACAAGTTAGTGAAAATCCTTCTGTGTGAAGACGGAGACGTAGAGCTGGGTGCTCAAACCTCAAACATATCCGTGTGTTAGCGATTGATCCATTGACTCTCTAACTCTCTCTTTACTTTGTACCTTGCATCATTTCATATTGCTCAATCATATATTATATGCTTGGCTTGTTTGTGTGTGCCTCACTTGTGCTTAACCACGAGAGCTTCATATAGCACCTTAACTCTTATTCAGAGGAATCAAGAGGAGTTAGTCCAGAGCCCGTCACCGGGAATTCGGCTACACTCGTTGGTTCCATTAAGTGTTGTTGCAATTAAGTTTTAAATTTTCGCATTTAGTTCATTAGATTAGCCGTACACCTATTCACCCCCCCTTTAGGTGTACTTTCAAATGCTTCTATCACCTCCCGTCCTTATGGATTCGACCCATTGAGCCAATACTATAACAGAAGTATCGAGGGAACATTAGCACTTACGAGCTTTTACATTGGTTTCATAATACACACATTTTCAGGTGCTCATTCCGCCCCGATCAGAGTGTCGTTTGCAGGTTGTGGCAGCAAGTCTCCATCAGTGTAGACCGTGTCATGCTGCTTGGACATTGGAGCGCCATACTCTGAAATCTCTCCACAAATACTTTGATTGATTATCCTTTCTTTTGTTTTGTAGCAAGGAGAGTTGGCAAGGATATTTCGGTGTCATCGAGGAAGAGCTTCACGAGGTCGACCCATTTCTCGATAGAGCCGGTAGGAAGTTTCATGAACCATTCAAAGGTAACCCCCTTGAGGGTACCAATGAATAAATGAGTCATGACGGCATCGTTTGATACTACATTCCCTGTTTGAGATTTAAAGTAAAATATATGTTGGTTCGGCGATCCCTTATCGTCGAAGGCCTGTAGGGTCAGAGCTTTGAGCTTAGGAGGGTACGGGATAAGATCTCACTCAGACGGCCGGACCACTCCTGCTTCTTGGAGGCCTTTTTAGTTCAGCTCTGACCTTAACCGTCAAAGAGTGAACGTGAATCTTGTGTCGTAACTCTGAAATGCAAGTCTCAGTGATGCGGAGCTCACGTCTTGAGAGAAGACGCGGACCTTGCATTGCTGAACATTGCATCCGTGAGGTGAAATATGAGCCTGCGGGCGTTGCATTCAGTTATAGAAACGCGGGCTTCATGAGCTCCGCATTTTGACATAGAGACGCGGGCCATAGAGACGCGAGCCTTACATTTTTGCTGGGAAACGCGAGCTTCGCGTCTGATACAGAGACGCCGTGTAGAAACGCGGGCTTAGCATTCAGTTATAGAAACGCAGGCTCATGTGCTCCACATTTTGATACAGAAACGCGGGCCACAGAGACACGAGCCTCGCATTTTTGCTGGAAAACGTGGGTTTTGTGTTCTGATACAGAGACGCGGGTCTCGTGTTAAGGATCTGAGATACGAGTCTCGTGCTGCTCAGAAGAAACGTGGGCCTAAGCCTCGTGCTCTGTATCTGCTGAATAGATGGCTTTTTTAGCTTTTTTCATCCGTTGTCGACGTGCGTGGTGCCTTGCATGGTGCCTTTGTAAACGTTCAGCATTTTGGTTACGCTTCACGGGCTATTGGGGACCCCCGGTAACCTGGAGTTGGGGAGTCTGGAGAGGAGAGGTACGACGAGATTGTCCTTCATCAACATTGGTCTCGCGGGTCTCATGGGAGATATTGATGCAGGCCACATGTGCTGTTGCAGCCACTTCTCCCTGCTGACGATGAGCGCAACGCCTTCGCCGTCTCTCGGCATTCCGATTAAGTTGCAGAGATTGTTGAGAACCCTCGGCGTCCGGAAATGGGATTGCCTTGATAAAAAGAAGGCGGGGAGATTGGTCTCTATTGCCCTTTTAACTGTGGGTCATGGTGCGAGTCTCTGAAGAGACATTGCGGCTAGCCACGTTGTTTTTACGGGAGGCTCCCGAAGTTTTGGGTGAGTTCAACTTCTCTTGGTCGAATTCGATCACAAGCAATTCGACTATGGATCCAAGCATCTTGACGTTGGCTTATGCCACCACTTCTTCATCGATTGAGAAAGATCAGTTTTCCCAATGGATTCGCCATCTTTTGTACGCGTCGGTAAATCACAATCGCAAAATTCTTTTAATTGAATAGAAGATTACAACAGATATAATCCGATTACAAAAGAGAGGGAATCTTTTGATTGATTCTCCTTTTTATTTAAAACTGGATTCTTCACGTGGCGGTGGAGAGTGAGTCTTATTCCCCGTTGACCGACCAAACATTAAGTTTCTCTTGTGGATCCTCTCTTTGGATCACTGGTGGAGTAGCACAGCTCCTATCAGTAATGAAATCTCAAAGAGATTTAAAGAACTTGAAAACAACAAGTTAACAAAAAGAATTGAGCTCTTCTCAGGCTATAAGAGCTTCGAAGCCGAACTCTGCTGAGGTAGCTCTCCCTCTTACCTATGGCTTCTTGAATTCCTCCACCAGGACTCTCATCGTCAGTCCCTTTTTTTAGAGGTCCCCCTCTAGAGCCTCCCTTCTCTAGCTATTCATAGCTATTTATAAAGGAATTGGGGGTATAACCAACCCCTTAAATCTCTCCATAATGGGAGGGGTGTAACTAATGTTGGCCCAGAGGCCCTTCACTCTAGTTTTGATGACGATTAACTCATGTAGTTATAGTTTACTAATAATCTTGTGATATTTAGGTTCAAATATTTGATCAAGATATTAGTAGGTGATTAGCTTCAACAAAGGTGTTTTGGAGCTTTCACATGGTGATTCAAGAGCTCGAGCATCAAGTTCACATCTAGCACTCGGTTGGAGTCAAGCTCGATGGATCACGTTTGGATCTAGTCGACTTGGAGAATGAGTTCTACAAGAAGACTTCAGTTTGTTTAGTTTAAGATTTTCTTTAGATCTTGTATAAAGATTAGATAGTATTGATATGCTCAAGTTCACATTACACACACAAGTTTAAAAGTTTCATGTTTGTTTTTCGGTTTAACCGATCTTGGTTTTCATGTCAAAAACATAAACATAAATATTTGCATGCATATTGGATTCTATCCATATACAATATGCTTCAAAGTTGTTTCAATATCATGTTTTTATATTTACATGTGTTTTGGAAAAATCGGATTTCCATTTCCAAAATCCAAGTTTTGAAAAATACGATTATTGGATTATGATAAAATTTCAATATCACAATAATGGTTCAAATTGTTTGAAATATGTGTTGAATTTTTATCACACATATTTGTATTTCAAAGATATAATAAAAACTGATTTTTGTGGAATTTATGTGATTTTATGGGATTTAATAGAAGATAAAAAACTAAGTTTTTAAATCCTAAAATGACTGTACTGGTTGTCTGCCGGTCGACCGGGCCGGTCGACCGAGGTAGAAGTCAGTTCACCGGTCCGGTCGATCGACGTGCACGCAGCCAAGGCTGGTGGGCCGGTCGACCGTCCAGAGAGCTCTGTTCTCTGAAAATGGCCCGGTCGACTAGCAGAGAGCTGCTGCTCTCTGTATCTAGTCCTGGTCGACCGGGCTATCGACCGGAAGGGCAAAGCTACCCTTTCCTGCTACCAACGGGCAGAATTCTTTTGGGGATATAAATACCCCATTCCTTGCCTAGTTTTGAGCAACAATTTTATGAGCAAAAATCTTCATCTTCTTAAGTGTTTTAGTTACAAGTTTTAAAAGAGTTTTTGGGTTTAAAAGATCATTCTTTATTTATTTTAAAGTGTTGGAAAATTCAAAGAAAAAGAGAGTATTTGGGAATTGATTTTTGATCTTTATTTCAACATCTATCTAGTGATTTTCTCAAGTATTTTTCTTTATTGTTTTTATTTTCAAACACTTTATTTTCTCACACTTGAGCTTATCTATCTATCCTATCTATAAGGATCTATTTTGCAAGAAAAATTGGTTTGTGGTTGTGAAAACCACCAAGTTGTAAACCTTCCATACTTTGTGATATCCCTCTAGTGAGAGGTGATTGTGTTGATATCCCTCTAGTGAGAGGTGATTGTGGATGTGGAGTTTGTATCCCTCTAAGTATAGAGGTGATTGTGATTGTATGGCTAAGTGTCTTATCCCTCAAGTGTGAGGTTGATAGTTGTTTGGCTTAGTGCCTTACCTTTAGTGAGAGGTTGTATTGTTAATATAGGAGTTGTGTACTCTCAAATTGTATTTGCCCGAATCCTTAGTGGAGGTTCCCTGTGTGGGAAGTCCAGTGTGGACGAGTTAGTGGAAATACTGCTGTGTGAAGGCGGGAATGTAGAGCCGTGTACTCGAACCTCGAAACATATCTTCATGTTTGCGTTTGATCCACTTTCTCCAACTCACTCTCTCTTTCTCTTATATTGTACCTTGCATTGATTCATATTGTTTATTCATATTTACATGCTTGGTTTGATTGTGTGCCATACTTGTGTTTAACCAAGAGAGCTACATATAGCATCTCAAATCTTATTTAGAGGAATCAAGAGGAGTTAGTCCAGAGCCCTTCACCGGGAATCCGGCTACACTCTTTGATTACACTAAGTGTGTTGCAATAACTTTTTAATTCCGCATTATTTGTCATAAATTAGCCTTACACCTATTCACCCCCTTCTAAGTGTACTTTCAATTGGTATCAGAGCCTACGCTCCTGATATTAGGTTTAACCACCTAGGTATGAGATCTTGGTTGCTAATCTAGTTTTTGTATTTGCACACATAATTGTTTGCACACACTCAGGGACTTCATGACCCCTCCCATGTTTGATACTTCCAACATTGTTGTTTGGAAGGTTAGGATGTCCATGTACCTCAAAACCCTAGGATTGCATCTTTTCCTTACCGCTACTAAGAAATCTTATCTTGGTAATAGCAAGCATATAGAGGCCAATGTGTAAGTACACCTAGAGGGGGTGAATAGGTGTACGGCTAATCTAATGAACAAAATGTGGAATTTAAAACTAAATTGCAACATACTTAGTATAACTGACGAGTGTAGCCGAATTCCCAGTGAAGGGCTCTGGACTAACTCCTCTTGGTTCCTCTGAATAAGAGTTGAGGTGCTATATGAAGCTCTCGTGGTTGAATAACAAGTGAGGCACACACAAACAAGCCAAGCATATAATATATGAATGAGCAATATGAAATGATGCAACACACAATAGTAAAAGAGAGAGTTTAGAGTCAATGGATCAAACGCAAACACCGAGATTTGTTTCGAGGTTCGAGCACCCAGCTCTACGTTTCCGCCTTCACACAGAAGGATTTTCACTAACTTGTCCATACAGGACTCCCACACAGGGAACCTCCACTGAGGATTTCGGGCAATACAACCGGGAGTACACAACTCCTCTCTCAACCGAATACAAACCTCTCACTAGAGGCAATGCACAACCAACACGAAAACCACCTCACTCAAGAGGGGTAGGCACTTAGCCAATACAAATCAATCACCTCACACTTGAGGGATTCCATCACAAACTCCACCTCTCACTAGAGGGAGCCAAACACAATCTCCACCTCTCACTAGAGGGAGCTAAACACAACTTCCACAATCACCTCACACTAGAGAGATACCAAATCAATCTCCTCTCACTAGAGGGATATCACAATGAAGGAAGTTTACAACTTTGGTGGTTTCCACAACCACAAACTAATTTTTCCCATAAAATAAAGATCCTATAGAGAGGATAGAAAATATGGCTCAAGTGTGAGAAAAACACGAGAAATGGAAAATAAATACTCAAAGAAAATCCTTGAGAAAAACTAGAAATAAGGATGAAGAAGTTGAACCAAAAATACTTTTCCCAAAATCACTTTTCTTTGATTTTCCAAACCCCAGAAAAACATCAAATCAAATGTAAACTTTAAAGCCCAAAACTCTTTTGAAACTTGTATAAAAACACTAGAGAGTATAGGAATTTTTGACTCTTGAAATTCTGTCCAAAACAGCCCAAAGAACCCCAATATATAGGCCAAGAAAAAAATCTAGTCGTTGGGGGCTGACTAGGCCCAGATTGGCCTTCCGGTCGACCGGCCAGTCGACCGGCCAACGGTCAAAAATTTGACCGTTGAGCTTACCGGTTGACCGCCCGGTCGACCGCGCCCAGAACCAGAGAGCAACGGCTCTCTGGCCGGTCGACCGCCCGGTCGACCGGGACAACCCGAGAGTGGGTTGCCTTCAGTTGGTCGACCACTCGGTCGACCGGCCTAAGGGGCTGGCCTGCGTGCACGTTCTTGTGCACGTCGGTCGACCGGTCCAGTCGACCTGCCCGGTCGACCTCCAGAGCCTGGCAGGGCTGATTATAGGACTTGAAAACTGGGTTTTTAATTACCAAATAAATCCCATAAATTCTCTAAAAATTCACAAAAATAAGTTCTTAAATTCTCTTTGAAATACAAACATGTGTGAAAAAATTCAACACATATTTCAAACAATTTGAACCATTTTTATGACTTACAAATTTTACCGAAAACCAAAAACCGTATTTTCCAAAACTAGAATTTTTGAAATGAAAATCGTTTTGTCCAAAACTCATCCAAATACAAAAACATGATACTTAAACAACTTGAAGCATGTTGTATATGGATATAATCCAATATACATGAAAGATATATATATATATATATATATATATCAATGTTTTTGACTTAAAATCAAAAAATAAGTTTTGTTAAAATACCAAAACTCCAAACTCATGAAATAGACTATCAAACTAAGTTTGTTTAAATAGTTGAAGCATAGATGTATATAGAACAAATCTAATATACATTAAACCATGTAAATTTGTTTTGATTCTATCTATTCATGAAAACCAAAATCGGTTAAACCGAAAACCAAAACATGAAACTTAAACAAGTGTGTGTGTTGTGAACTTGAGCATATCACACTATCTAATCTTTAACAATGGATCTAAAACATAAACTAAATAATGTACCGAAGTCTTCTTGTAGAGCGCCGTCTCCAAGTCGACTCGATCCAAACGTGATCTACCGAGCTTGACTCCAACAAGTGCTAGATATGAACTTTGACGTTCGGGCTCTTGAATCACCATGTGAAAGCTTCAAGACATCTTTGTTGAAGCTAATCACCTACTAATATCTTGGTTAAGTATCTGAAACTAAATATCACAAGATTATTAGTAAATAATAACTACATGAGTTAATCATCATCAAAACTAGAGTGGAAGGCCTCTGGGCCAACACAATGTACAAGCCCTAATGGAACTTAGGAGAACTTTAAGTAAAGAATATTAGTTTATGGTTTCTCATTATGATTCCGCCATTGCAGTGTGGAACACGTTAACCTCTCTCGCGCTCCAAAAGACGAATCATGTGGAGATGAAATCTAGTGGAGGAGAATCCGAACAACGTTGCTTCATGGTCCAAGGAAATGACTCCCTTTAGGTATATTCGGATACTCAACTAGATGATAGTTCTAGTTCTTCTTGTAATGAGTATATGGATGCACATACTTCAAATTATGAACTAGCTAAAGGTTGTGAAAGATTGATTTCGAAAAATAAAAGTTTGAAAAAAAATAGTTCAAAATTAAAGGAAGAAAATGAAAATTTGTCTTCTAAACTTGATTTGGTTTTGCAAGAGAGGGATGAGATTTTAAGTGAACGTGACTCACTTAAATCCCAACTTGACCTTGCCCTAAAAAGAATAAATTTTTGAAAACCAAAAATGATTGTGAAAATGTTTTGAAGAAAAATGAGACTTTATCTTCAAAACTTGATTTTGTTATAAAAGGAAATAAATCTTTGAAAAATAAAATTATTTCTATATCAAAAGAATTGGATTTGGTTTCTAAGAAAAACCTTTCTTTGAAAAATGATATTGATACTCATGTTTGCCATGCTAGTGTAGCTTCTTCATCTAGCATACCTATTGCATGCTCCACTTCTTCTTCTATTATTGAAAATAATATAAATATTTTATAGAAGAGTGTTGACTGTTTGGGCTCCACTTTGAGCCAATGTGCCATGAACCACACACGTTTGGAATCCATGTTTCGCAAGAAACAAGTTCCACCCATGCATGCACAAAAACCACGGCATACACATGCTTCCCACGTTCATACACACAATACTATGTATGCTCATGTGTACACTTGTACACATTGTGGACGTAAGGGCCACCTTGTAAGATTTTGTTATGATAGGATATATAATGAAAATTTTGTAAATAGTTTTGGGTTAAGAAAGGAGCTAACCCTTATGGACCCAAAAGAGAATGGGTACCAAAATCCACTCCTATTTTTGATGTAGGTGTGTGCTTTCACTCGACGTGAGAGTTGTTGGTACCTTGAAGTGGATGCGTTCTGAGCTTAATAGTGACTATTTTGGATGCATCACTTTCAAGGGGAGTTTGGTGGGAAGGAGCACCTTGGTTTGGAGACCTAGATATTTACCCTCATGGTTTTGGTAAGATCTCTAACTCCTATTTAGTTTACATGCTTTCATGATTAATTTTTAGCATGTCATGTTTTTATGATTGTTATGTTAAATGCCATGAAAATTAGACTTGTGATGTACATGATTAGTATTTGAGATACACCCATATTTATATGGATCTATATTTTTTTTGTGCTCTCACTTCAGTTTATCTATTGTGTATATCATGAATGTAAGACATGTGCATTTACCTAATAATCATGTTGATTTATTTTTTCATTTTGCACTTCATGTTTTGATTACATGTTTAGATATAACTTTCATTAAAACTTGTGTATATACTTGTGCAACTATTGAGTCACAAATAGATTATTATATGTTTGTACTTGATTGCTCATTTGTACTCATTAGATGTACTAGTATAACCGAGTTTTGATGATTAATGTATTTTAACTTGTATTCCCTATTTTTGGACATGTTTTTCATGATGATATGTTTTTAGCTTCATGTATATGGTAATTTTGTTAAAACTATTGGTTATGTATAACCGTGAGTCATTTTCCTTTCATACAAAATCTCATTATAGACTCAATTGTATTTGGATATGTATGTATACCTTTAGTTTTGACTAAACATACATATATCTTGAAGTAGATTTAGTTTTCATGATTTTTATAAAGGAATTTCATAATGAGCTTAATTACCTATTTTCATGACTATGTCTTTCACATAATACTTGTACACTCATATCATTCTTGTTTTCTCATGACACTGTTTTCATGAGTCTCATATGTGCTTTATTGACTTTGAGTGTCGATGATCGTGTGACTTACATATTTTTCATAGAATATATTCTTGTTTTATTCCTTACTTGAAGAATTTCGTACTAGTTTTCTAGATTATCATAAAACTAGATATGTTATTCTACATTTGGAAAAGTTTTCAATTATGCTAAACATTTTCAAACTTATTTTTGAAAACCCTTCCATCGAAGGGTAGTTGGATGGGCGACCATACCTTGTATGCTTAATTGAAAATTACTTTAAATTGAGCATGAAAGGGAGGTATTTATGAGTTATATACTTATTCCTCATTATGTTTTCAATCGGTATCACAATTGATATTTATTTTGTATACTCATATTTGTTTCTATATATGTATGCTCTAACTTCAAACAATATCAATTTAGATTGGTATTTATATTTTCATACATATATATGTGGTTTGATTGTGCTTACTATCTCTTTATATCTTTGAGCACAAATTTTGCGATGAAAAGCTTGATTTAGTTCTTAATGATAATTATTTTTCAATTGGTATCTTATACAAGCTTATGCATCATTTTCATTAGTATTTCATAAAATGGGAGAAAATTCATATTTTACCTTTCAATCAGTTTTGTTTACAATTAGTATCTTACTCCCACTCTTTATGTTGAAAAATGATATTTTAGTTTTCATTTGGTTTTCTATGCTCCTAATGAAAATTATTTTCAATTGGTATATGTTTCATTTTCAATATTGATATCAAGAATATTAAATTGATATTATTCTCTATTTGGCATCTTTATTGTTAAATGATTTTAGTGTTTAACTAAAAAGATTGATTTATGTTTTTCAATTGGTATCAAAAGTGTAAAATATTTTCAATTGACACTAATTTTTTTTACAATTGGTATCAAGACTTCCTATATATTTATATCTTTCAATTGGTATCAAAATTTTTGTTGGTTTCTTCAAAATGTTTTGTTTATTTTCAATTGGTATCATAAATTGGTATCATGATGTTTCGATATATACCTTCTTACTAAATTGATATATTTTTCAATTGGTATCATAATGTTTTGATTTGTATTACTTATATGCAAGGGAAGGTTAACATCTTCTATATATATATATTCATATTGAGTGTATCTCATATTGCGGAGTTTGACCGTTCTTCTTTATGTTTTACACATATGTAGAGGGAGCTTCACATCTCCTTTTATACTTTGTATATTATGTTTTATGTAGTTAGGGTTTAGTCATCTCTTTTCATATAAATGCATGTATGCAGGGGGAGTTAACTTCACGTCTCTCTCTTCATGAATGTGAAGGTAAACCTAGGGGGGTGAATAAGTATACGGCTAATCTAATGAACTAAATACGGAAATGAAAAATAAATTGCAACAACACTTAATGCAACCAACGAGTGTAGCCGAATTCCCGACGAAGAGTTCTGGATTAACTCCTCTTGATTCCTCTGAATAAGAGTTGAGGCGCTATATGAAGCTCTCGTGGTTAAGCACAAGTAAGGCACACACAGACAAGCCAAGCATATAATATGAATGAGCAATATGAAATGATGCAATGGCACAATATAAAGAGAGAGTTAGAGTCAATGGATCAAACGCAAACAACGAGATTTGTTTCGAGATTCGAGCACCCAGTTCTATGTCCCTGCCTTCACCCAGAAGGATTTCCAATCCACTAACTTGTCCACACAGGACTCCCACACAGGGAACCTCCAACGAGGATTTGGGGTAACTACAACCGGGAGTACACAACTCCTCTCTTTACAAACACAACCTCTACCCTTAGGGGTTAGGCACAAAGCCACCACAATATCCACCTCATAAATGAGGGATAAGCACAAAGCCAAACAAGGATCACCTCACACTTGAGGGATACAACCCAATTGCACAACCTCCTCGGCACTAAGAGGGAAAGGCACAAAGCCAAGCAATGATAAGGGTTTACAACTTGGTGGTATATCTCAACCACAAACCAATTTTCTCACAAATAAAAGATCCTATAGATAGGATAGAATGATATAGCTCAAGTGTAGAAAACAAGAGTTTGGAAATCAAAAACTCAAAGAAAAACTCTAGGGAAAACTTTAGATAGAATTGAAAGTGAAGATCAAAACAATTCTCAAAGAATTTTCTTTTCAAATGATTTTCCAACCCTTTTAAAAACAAGATGAAGATCAAATCTTTAAGCACTAAAAACTCTTTAAAAACTTGCTGGAAGATGTAAATTTTTGCTCTGAAAATTCTTGGAGAAAACCTCTCTCAAATGGGGTTTTTATAGCCTCTTTAAAAAACTAGCCGTTGGCTGCAAATATGGTCAGATTTGACCATCCGGTCGACCGGCTGGTCAACCGGCCAACGGTCAAATTTTGACCGTTGCCAACCACCGATCAACCGCCTAGTCGACCGCCCTTACCCGAGAGTAAGGGGACTTAAGTCGGTCGACTGCCCGGTCGACCGGCCAAAACCTATGGCCTTTGTGCACGTCTCGTGCACGTCCGGTCGGCCGTTCCGGTCGACCGGCTCCTGGTCAGGTCGATCGTGCCTGGCAGAAACAGTTTATAGGACAGAAAAACTTAGTTTTTAATTCTCAATTAAATCCCATAAAATCTTCTAAAAATCCACAAAAATAAGTTCAGTATAATACTTTGATATACAAACATGTGTGAAAATTTTCAACACATGTTTCAAACAATTTGAACCATTTTTGTGACTTAGAAATTTTACCGAAAACCAAAATCTGTATTTTCTAAAACTTGAATCTTTTTCAAATGGAAATCCGATTTTTCCAAAACTCATCCAAATACAAAAACATGATATTTAAACAACTTTTAGGCATGTAGTATATGGATATACTCCAATATACATATAAAGATATATATCAATATTTTTGATATTAAATCTGAAAATATGTTTTGTTAAAACACAAAACTCCAAACACATGAATAGGCATATCAAAATAAGTTTGTCTAAGATATGAAGCATACATGTATATAGAACGAATCTAATATACATTAAACCATGTAAACTTGTTTTGAATCTATCTATTCATGAAAACCAAGATCGGTTAAACCAAAACCGAAAACCAAAACGTGAAAACTTAAATAAATGTGTGTGTGTGTTGTGAACTTGAGCATACCACACTATCTAATCTTTACACATGGATCTAAAACATAAACTAAACTATGTACCGAAGTCTTCTTGACGAACTCCGTCTTCAAGCCGACTCGATCCAAACCGTGATCCACCGAGCTTGACTCCAACGAGTACTATATATGATCTTGATGCTCGGGCTCTTGAATCACCATGTGAGAATCTCCAAACACCTTTGTTGAAGCTAATCACCTACTAATATCTTGGTTAAGGATCTGAAACTAAACATCACAAGATTATTAGTAAACATAACTTCATGAGTTAATCATCATTAAAACTGGAGTGGAAGGCTTCTGAGCCAACAATCTCCCCCCTTTTTGGTGATGACAAAACTCATGGAGTTATATGTACATGGATTAAAGTAAAGCTTCAAAGAAGCACCCCCTTAACTCATACATCACAATAAATAATAATATATGGCAATGAAGCACATGAATCTAAACAAACATGTATGCAAATATAAGGAGATAGACATGCATAAACAAGCATGAAACACATCAAATTCTTTTCTCCTTTTTGCAAAACAAAACAATATGCATAAACAAGAAATCTCTTTTCCAAAACATGCATATATACTGAAATATTTCTCCCCCTTTTTGTCAATCATCAACAAAGGGGTTAAAGTAAACACAAAAATAATGTTCTCCCCCACAAAGAGGTAAACTCAAATCAATCAATAAAGAGATATATGCGATATACATTCATGAAGAGGAAGACGCTAAGTTAACTTCCCTACATACATGCATTACATGAAGAAAGGATGACAAGCCCTAATTCACATGACACATAATATGCAATGCATAAGAGGAGATGTGAAGCTCCTCCTATACACGTATACCGTATAAAGAAGAGTTGTCAAGCTCCTCAATATAAGATACACTCAACATGAATCTATATGTAGAAGAGATGTTAAGCTCCCTTTGCATATAGACAATACAAATCAAAACATTTTTAATTTTCTTATTAAAACAAAATTTTGAGATATCTTAGTAAATCAAATTTTTAAGATATCAATTGTAAATAAACATTACAAAATTTTGAAATTTTAATTGTAATTGAAACATTTTTGTATTTTGATAACAATGAAAAATGTGGATACCAATTGAAATAAATAGTTGAATATAGTGCATCATGATACCAAATTGAAGGTAAACAAATAAACATCTTGATACCAATTGAAAGTATTTTTCATTTTGAACATATGATACCAAATTAAAATCAATATTCATTTTTCAATTATTTTTCATCATAAAGTATGGGAGTGGAAATCAAAGGTAAACAAAATACCAATTGAAAGATAAAATACGAATTTTCTCCTCCTTTATGAAATACCAAATAAAATAATGCATAAGCTTGTATTAGGACACCAATTGAAACATAATCAATTAAAATAAGATAGTCATTAAAAAAAACAAGCTTAGCATACTCAAAATTTGTGCTCAAAGATATATAGATATAGTAAGCACAAATATATATATATGTATGAAAAAATTAGATACCAATCAAAATTGATACTATTTGAAGTGTAAGCATACATATATATAAACATATATATGAGTATACAAAAAGAGTATCAATATTGATACCAATTGAAACAATCCAATGATACCAATTGAAAACATAATATGATTAAGTGTATAACTCAAATTACCTACCACCCATTTCATACACAAGTTTAAAAAGATTTTCAATAATAAGCATACAAGGCATGGTCGCCCAACTAACCGCCCTTTAATGGGTAGGGTTTTCAAAAATAGGTTTGAAAATAAAGTATGTTTGAAAACTCTATCATATAAAGAATACGAACTAGTTATATGAAAAATTTGTAAACTAGTACGAAATCCTTCAAGCAAGGAATAAAACAAAAATATATTTCATGAAAAACATGTAAATCACATGATCATTAAACACTCAATAGTCTATAAAGCACAAATTATACTCATGAAAACAGAATCATAAGAAAACATTTAAATGAAGTGAGTGTACAAGTTAAGTGAAACACATTATCATGAAAATAGTCAATTAAGCTCAAAATTCCTTAAAAACATGAAAATCATCAAAACGATTTAATCTTCAAGGTATATGTATGTCATGTTCAAACTAAAGTATTCATACATATCCAAACATAAGAGTCCACAAAAGTATATGCATGAAGGCAAGTGGCTCAAGGATGTATATGTATAGCTAATAGTTTAGACAAAATAGACATATACATGAAGTTAAACATATAAACATGAAAACATGTATAAAATGGGAATACAAGTCAAATGCATGAATCATCAAAACTAGACTATACTAGTACATCTAATGAGTATAAATGAGCGTTCAAGTACAAACATATAATGGTCTATTTGTGGCTCACTAGTTGTACAAGTACATATCCTAGTTTTAGTAAAAAATAACATTCAAACAAGTAATCAAAACATGAAGCATGGAAGTCAAAAACAAAACTCATAAACATTCATATGATCAATATGTATATGCACATGCATTTCTAGGACATACATGTAGGCTATCAAAAAAATTACAGAAGACAAAGCCTCAGACGCGAACCTCCCAGACGCGGAGATCGTGTTCCAGCCTCAGACGCGAACCTCACGTCCTTTGTTAGACGCGGAGGTCGCCAGACGCAGACCTCGCATTCTAATGTCAGACGCGGAGGTCGCCAGACGCGGACCTCAGCCAATTCCGCGTTTCAACTCAAATGCAAGTCTGAGCAGCTCCGCGTTCCAGCACAGACGCGAGCCTGTGAGCTCCACGTCTCAACATCAGAGTGAAGTCCGCGTCCAGCGCGAGACCCGCATTTTTTGCTATAACTGATCCACAAACTTGGTCAGTTACACCCCATTTTCTCTCCACATAATGGGGAATAACTTCCCATTATGGAGAGATTAAGGAGTTGGTTACACCCCTCCCATTATGAAGAGATTTAAGGGGTTGGTTACACCCCAATTCCTCTATAAATAGCTATGAATAGCTAGAGAAGAGAGAGGGGCCCGGGGGTTTTTTTTTTTTTTTTTTGGAAGGAGACATCTCTAAGGGACCCAGGGGGAGGGGACCTCTTCTAAAAGGGCTGAGGAGGAGAGTTCCGATGGAGGAATACAAGAAGCCATTGGCAGAGGAGGAGAGCTACCTCAGCAGAGTTCGGCCTCGAAGCTCTTGTAGCCTGAGAAGAGTTCAACTCTTTTTGTTAACTTGCTAAGTTCAAGTTCTTTAAATCTCTTTGAGATTCCATTACTGATAGGAGCTGTGCTACTCCACAGTAGATCCAAAGAGAAGATCCACAAAGAAACTTGACGTTCGGCCGGTCAACAGAGAACAAGACTCACTCTCCACCGCCACATAAAGAACCCAGCTTTAAACAAAGAAGAGAATCAACCCTGAGATTCCCTCTCTTTTGTAATCAGATTGTATCCGTTGTAATCTTCTATTCAATCAAAAGAATTTTGCAATTGTGATTTTTCCGACGCGTACAAGAGATGGCGACTCCACTAGGGACACTTTGTCATTCTTAACCAACGAGAAAGTAGTGGCGCAAGCCGACGTCAGATGCTTGGATCCACAGTCGAATCTCTTATGATCGAATTCGACCAAGAGAAGTTGAACTCCCCCAAATCTTCGGGAGTCTCCCGTGGAGATAACATGGTAGGCCTCAATGTCTTTTCAGAGACCCGCGCCATGACCCACGGTTAAGATGGCAATAGAGACCAATCTCTCTTCCATTCTTTTATCAAGGCACTTTCAGTTCCGAATGTCGAGGGTTCTCAACAACCTCGGCAACTCAATCGAAATGCCGAGAGACGGCGAAGGCGTTGCACTCATCGTCAGCAAACAGGAGTGGTTGCAACAGCATATGTGGCCCACATCAATGTCTCCTACGAGACCCGCGAGGCCAATGATGATAAAGGCAAATCTCGCTGCAAAACTCCTCCCAAGGCTCAGCAAACTCAATTTGCAGGGGGTTCCCATCAACTCCTGCGAGCCAAACGGATTGCTGATTGTCGACAAAGACGTCAAGTTCACCATCAGTAAACAGAGCTCGCTTTCACCTCTGCATTTCGCTAAATGCGAAGTTCGTTTTCAGCCCCGCATTTCTGCAACAAAACGCGATGCTCGCATTCACGAACTGCGCGTTTCAGCGCCAAAACGTGCAGTTCACGTCCAGCCTGAAGCTGAGCCAAAACGTTAAGAACGCGCGACCCATGTTCAGCCTAAGGTCGCGCCAGAACATGACCTTAGCGTGCGAGAGTCGCTGACAGTGTTAAAGGTTGACCTTCGTGTTTCTATTCAAAAGCGCAAGACACGCGTTTAGCAGGAGGCTGTGCCAGAATGAGATCATCGCGTTCAACCCCAAGAGGCTATGTTCAAATATGAACTGAGAAGCTCTCATCCCATGGGGTGCGAGCAGTTCATATCGGCGGTGCTCTTTGATTGTCACTGCAACTTTCAGATGACTGAGCCGTCAGTTTTTAGCCTGTAAGGCTTCAAACTCAAACTCCTCCAAGAGATGCAGACCTCACGTTTCAATGTCAGAAGCGGAGGTCGCCAGACGCGGAATTCGCGTTCCAATGTCAGACGTGGAGGTCGCCAGACGCGGATCGCGTCCTTTCTCAGTCAAACGCGGAGATCGCCAGACGCAGACCTCGCATCCTAGACGTGGACCTCGCGTCCTTTCTCAGTCAAACACGAAGGTCGCCAGACGCAGACCTCGTGTTCCAATGTTAGACGCGGAGGTCGACAGACGCAGACCTCGCGTCCTTTCTCAATCAAACACGGAAGTCGCCGGACACGGACCTCACGTCCTTTCTCCGACGTGGAACCACGAGCCTGAGTAGAAGGTTTGCTAAAAACCTTGAGGGACTTGGTCCCATCCTCTCCTCCAAAATCTCCTACCAATTCTCACCCACAGAATGATAGGGCCACAAAAATACTTGTGTTCATCTCCCTAATGAAATGAACTGGGATTTGTCATGTTAACAATAAACCTCTAACAAATCAGATTTTTCAATCCCCAGTAGATTCTGTCAAGTTAATATTAAACCTCTGACAATGAAACTCATTAAAAATCCTCGCTGTTATATTGATACTACACTTTTAACAGCGAATTTTACATACCTCTAGGAAATCAATGATTGTCACGTTAATATTAAACCTCTGACAGTTCATTTTAAAATTCCCACCAAAATCCCCTACTAATTCTCTTCCATAGAGTGGTAGGTCCACAAATACAATCATTATTAAGTTTAATATCAACCTCTGACAATGAAAAGTTTCAATACTACCCAGCGAGTATAAGCTTCACTTGTCGCTCCTCTACATGGAGTCACAAATCAACTAAATTGTCAAGTTAACACTACACCTCTGACATTCCAAACTCCACTTATCAATTCTCATCAATAGAATGACAAGTCCTCAAAATTGCTCATATCGCAAATCAATAATTGTCAAGTTAACACTACACCTCTGACATTCCAAACTCCACTTGTCAATTCTCATCAATAGAATGACAAGTCCTCAAAATTGCTCATATCGTAAATCAATGATTGTCAAGTTAACACTACACCTCTTACATTTCAAACTCCACTTGTCAATTCTCATCAATAGAATGACAAGTCCTCAGAATTGCTCATATCGCAAACCAACTACTGTCATGTTAACATTACACCTCTGACAAACTACTGTTATGTTAATACTACACTTCTAACAGTGATTAAGTTGCTGCCAAGTTCAATATTAAACCTCTGACAGTCACTTTTCCTCATGCTTTCATATTGAAGCTGAGACGAGCGATGCTAAGTTTAACATCACACCTCTAGCATCCAATTTATTGTTAAGTTCAATAATACACCTATGACAATGATTTTCTCTCGAACTTCCGTATCGGAGTCGAGATGACCAATGCTAAGTTTGACATCACACCTCTAGCATTACCTCCACTGTCAAGTTTAATACCACCTATGACAATGATATCTTCAGTCTCCCCAATGAAACCGAAGTTCTTATGGAGCTAAGTTAACAGTACACCTCTAGCTCACATTCTTGTCAAGTTAATATCACACCTTTGACAAGATTCAATCTGATCCGTTAAGTTAATATCATACCTCTAACGGTAAAGAAATATTTAGATCCCTAACGGGTCTAGTCTTACTTGTCATTCTCTTCAATAGAATGACAGGTCCACTTAAATTGCTTAAATCGTAAAATCCCATTACTGTTATGTTAAACATTACACCTCTAACAATAAATTTTTATTTTCTAGGAAAATCAATATTTGTTATGTTAACAGTTACCTCTGACAACTCATTCCCTAAAAATTTCCTCCAAAATCCCTTACCAATTCCCATCCATGGAATGGTAGGACCACAAAAAGCCTGTGACTATTTTCTCAGTGAAATAATCACAGATCAAACATGTCAAGTTAACATTATACCTCTGGCATATTCACTGTTAAGTTAATATTAAACCTCTAACAGTTATTTCTCTCAATCGAATCTGTCATGTTAACATCACACCTCTGACAGTAAGTCTTTGATGTTTCCCTGAGGGTAAAACTTTATCGTGTCAATTCTCTTCAATAGAATGACAAATCCACTCAAAATACTGTTATGTTCAAAATCACACCTCTAACAGTAGATAAATCCCGGTCAAGTTAACACACACCTCTGACCAAACTTGCTCCACTCGCAAGACAAATCCCGGTCAAGTTAACATCACACCTCTGACCAAAATTTCAACTTGTCAGTCCTCTTCAATAGGACGGCGAGTCCACCAAACTGCATGCAGAATCTCTTAGTCAAGTTAATACTTCACTTCTGACCAAAGTTGCTCATATCGCAAAATCAATCGCTGTTAAGTTAAGATTACACCTATGACAGTGATCTCCTCGATTTTCTCAGTGAAAATGAGATCTTTCAATGCTAAGTTAAACATCACACCTCTAGCATGCATTTCATTATTAAGTTAAGATTACACCTATGACAATGATCTTCTCTCAATTTTCTCAGTGAAAATGAGACTTTCGGGATGCTAAGTTAATATCACATCTCTAACCCACATCTTTGTCAAGTTAATATCACACCTCTGACAATTCAATTTGCTCAACTTGCAAACCCAAACCTGTCACGTTAACATTACACCTCTGACGGTAAAAATCTCTATGGATCTTCAACAAATCCAATCTCACTTGTCATTCTTTTCAATAGAATAACAGGTCCACTTAAATTGCGTGGATCACAAAATCAATTGTTGTTATGTTAACATCACACAGCAAACTTTCATTCCCAGCAGAGTACTAGTCATGTTAACACTAAACCTCTGACGATAGACTCGGACATAATCTCAGCAGATCAAACTCCACTTATTATTCTCATCAATAGAATAACAAGTCCACAAAACTTGTTCAAATCACAAGTCATGATCCCACTGTCAAGTTAAACATCACACCTCTGACAGTAACCTTCTCAAATTCTCCCAATAGAGTTATTTAATTTGCCAAGTTAATATCACACCTCTGGGAATTAAAACTCTTTCAAAGAAGATTTGAGCGTGAACTTCGCGTCTCAAGTACAGAGTCGCATCTCAATGAACTTAAGAGTTGCGTCTCAACAGCAAGTAAAGGCTGTGTCTCTACAAAAATTGAGAGCCATGTCTCTACAACAATTGAGAGTCTCATCTCAACTTTGGTGAAGTTCGCGTCTCCACTTAATCAGTGTGCGAGAACCGCGTTTGTGAGAGCTACATCCTCTCCCCCCAATACAAAGAGTATATCTCTGCTACTACGATCAGTTCAATAGTACACTGGTAAGTGCAATTGACAACTCCACCGGTTCAACAGTACACCAAGCAAACAGTGCTCATGACAAGTGCTAGACTGAGTTTCTAAGATACATATGATGATCCTTCCTGGAGGCTTCAAGAAGTTCATCAGTACACTCATGAAGTTCACCATCCAGACAGGATCGAGCTTAGGGCACCCCAGGAGATTGCCTCAAAGAAGAATGCCAGTCCGATTACAGGAAGCCTCAATTCAGTCGAAGTCCAAAGTGTTTCAAAATCCATCCCAGTCAACCACAGAATATCGAAAACTTTGGAGGGGGTTCTAAAGGCTATTGATCGGTAGTAAAAAGTGCATATTTATCAATACATTTACTATCACATTTTCATATTTATTCATATAATTCTGCACATTTACTAATATTTTGTGATTTATTGTGTGCAGGCCTTGAGTTCTTATTTTAATAATAAATAAAGCCTAAAAGAAACCCAAAAGCCCATATTCAAGCCCAAGTGCAAAAGTGCAAATATTAATTGTCAAAATTGCAAATACACAAGGGCAAAAGTTGCAAATACCAAAGAAGAGGGAAGGATAGATTTCTATTCAACCCTAAACACTTGCAGGATGAGGATAAAAGCCAAAGAAGGATAGCAAATTTCGTTTAAAAGATATGGGAAGATTTGAGATCTAGGGTAACTTGCTTCCCAAGTTATCCCGAAATCTCAAGATGAAGAGTCAGGATACAATTTTCAGAAGGATAAACCCAGATGGACGGACCAGAGGATGCCACGCGAGAAAGCGCGTGGCATTTGGCTACAAAAGTGCCGCGTTTCCACGGCAAATTTCCCGTTTCCGCGCAATCCTGAGGCGGTTGGCGATGCGTTTTCGTTGAGGAGTTGTACTGGGACTCTACTTCCTATATCTCCTATAAATACCCCTGTAGAGCAACAGAGAAGGGGCGTCCAGAGGCAGAGCCAGAGGGCCAAATCTAGGGTTTTTAGTTTTTTTTCTAGTTTGTAGTTAGGTTTTTCTTTTGTAATTTTTATTTCTTTTAAGTGAGGGAGATAGCTATGTTGAGAGTGACACCGATGTATGCTTCTCTTCTCTTCGTTTGTTTCAAGCAATAAAGGTAATATTTTTCTTTTGTTAATTGCTTTTACTTTTCTTTTTGTTTTCTTCTCTTTTTCTATTTTTACCTCTGTTGGTTTGTGATGAGTATGCAAGTGATTTCTGAAGAACAAGTATAACAAGTCTTAGTGAGTGCCAACGATACTTCATGGAGATGTTCTCCTCCTCAAGATACGTATCAATTCATACTTGCCAAGGCTTGATGATATAATGCGAACAGGGGACTGAGAATGATCCTATGGTTTATGCGTTCATGCTTCCAAAGCAAGATAGAAAGTGTTAAGATTTCATATTTTTCTTGAACCAAACTGAGGTTAGTGTTTCTTCCTTTTCTTTTCTTTTCTTTTATTCTTGTAAGATTAAATCACAACACTTCTCCCAATTCTTTCTTTTCTGACTCATTGTAAAATACCGCTTTCTTTCTAAACTAACTTTAATTAATATTTTCTTATTTTCCTTTTAATTAACTAAAAAAAGGAGAAATTTTTAGAGATAACTTACAAACGCTTCCATCGCTAGTCCCTCCCAGAGGATCACGACCCGCATAGCCACTGCTACCGCGGATTAGAATTGAGAACCTTGCAAATTTTTTTCTAAATCTAACATCTTTATTTTTGTGTGCAGGTAAAATCTCGATCAACAAATTGGCGCCGTTGCCGGGGAGGGACGGTAAGTTTATCTCTAAAAAAAAAATTTAATTAATTCTTTTATTCTTTCTATTTGCAGGTTTGGAGAACAGGAAACAGTAGAAGTGGACATATAGCAACTCTGTCCCTCTGCCCTCGAAGGCAGAGCATCAGAGCCTACTACAGTGCCGCGGATCCGCGGCAATAGCCGCGTTTCCGCGGCCTTAGTAGTTATTACTGACAGATCTTTCTGCAGGTTGCCACAAATTGCAAGATTTGTTTTCTGCTCTGTTAAAATTTGTTCTGTAATAAACCTATATACTGCTAATTAATCAACAATAAAATATTTGTTGAAAAAGATAAAAAATTGATTAGACGTTTGCATTTTAGGCACGTGTCTTTTCAATTCATTTATTTTTACTGTTGAAGAGTGCTGGAGCAAGGTACGTACGCATTGCATGTAGAATATGACTCATCTCTTGGTTGATTTTCATGCTTTGAGTGAATCTTATTTACATATCTTGTACACTTGCACAAAAATATCTTAAGAGCATAACCCATTAACAAGATAAGGTGGGGATTTCATCACCCTTTCTTAGCCCAAAAATCATATCCAAGCACTCACTAACCCAAGCCTAGCTTAAAATTAGTAGACGTTGGCCCTAGGGACATCTCGGACTCAATTAGGAGATTATCCTAAGGGGGAATGGTGCTGGAAGTTGACTCTTGCCAAATCAGTGTCTAGGAAGGGGATTGAGGGCCGAAAGCCCGAAGATTGGTGGTTATTTAATTAAGGAACGTCTTTGACGGAAAACCTCCAACCAATCTTGCCCTGACCTGGCTGATTAACTTGTGGTCAAAGTCTGCACCCTACCTCCCGTGGACAGTCTAACCAGTTAGGAGTCGTCTAGGTCATAGGTCTACCCTAACTTAGAATTTTTTTTCTTTTTGTTTGTTTATTTGTTTGTTTTCTTTTTCTTTGTTGTGTTGGTGTGATATGGCATATAATAATAATTTTTCCAATTTTAATCCATATTACACACCTAACTATTTTTCGGATATTACCAACCCGGCATATCACAACTTTGACCAACCTAGTGTGTCGGAATGGTCTTATCCGAATAAATATAACACATACCCCCCATCTTATAACCATAATTTCCATAATATTTTTAACTCTTCACAGAGTTCATGGGGTTTCGTTTCCCCCGGGTCCAATTTTCAACCGACTTGTCCTCCGTCTCCACCTTGTCCACAATATTCTCAAGAGTCATACTCTGATCCACCCATTCAGAATAGAATACCATCTATCGGGGAAATAATAAGTATGCATCAGTCCAAGCAACAATTACCATCAATCGCAGACATGATTATGCGTGAGTCCACCGACTCACAACTTCATCACGATTACACTTCATCCTTTCAAGTCCAATCACAACATGATGCACCTATCAACTATGAAAGGATGCTTGCTGCCATGACTCAGGCTAGATTAGCCCGTGATCATAATATAGATATGATGGTTCAATCTTTGCGTTCTCACCGTCCGGCCAATTCTAATATCGCTGACCATTCTCTTAGAGCCGACGAACCAAGTTGCTTTGAACAACAAGATTCTAATTCAGTGCCATCATGTGAACTTGCTGAAACTTCAAATTTTGATAACTTGGCAAGTTTTTCCTTTCCTGAAATAGATCTTGAGCATGAATATGATCATGAACCCCAACTTGATGATTCAATTTTGCTTCCTGATTCAATAATGACTCCGGTGTCTCCACCTAATTTCACTTTTTCCGAGTCAACATTGGATCCTGTTCCAATTCATCATGAAATTGAATCACCCATTTTTGATGATCATATTGAACTTGACCAATTTTGCAATTTTGAAAGTCCCATGGATAAATTGGCAAGTTCTCATTTTTATGAAATTGAACCCAATGAGATATGTGACCTAATTCTCAAATCTGTGATCAAGTTCAAATTCCCGAATCATTATTGACTCCTGTTTTGTTAACCGACTTAGGTAATCTTTTAGAGTCAGTCTTGATTCCCACACCTATCATTCCTGAACTTGAATCACCAATATTGAGTCACATTCCATTGTGGGAGGATTATTGTGGACTTGAGCTTCAACTTATTGATTTGGACCCACTTCCTGAACCTAGCCCGACTCCTGAACCATTACTTGATTTAAGTTTCTTTCCTGAGTCGGTATTCGTTCCCGTACTTCCCATGTCCAAGTTAAGCATTCCATCTTTTCACACTCCATTTTGGGACAAGGCGGTTGACACAATTGACTCTGAAAATAATTATGAATTATGGAAATTTGATGGGGTGGAATTTTTAAAAAATGTTAATACAGACATCATTTTAGCGGGTTATACAAAAAGATTTCTGGTCGGTTCCCCCGAATTCCACAAAAAGTAGATTGGGCCGCATTTCGTGGACCAATTAGACCACCACCGGAACCACCAACTTGAGGTAACTTCTGCATTCCCTTCTTCTTTTTCATGCATATATGCATTCATTCATACATTGAGGACAATGCATGAGATAAGTGTGGGGGTAGGCTTTACTAACATACTAACATAGTTAGAAACTAACAAAAATCTGCTAATAAAAAAAAATCTGAAAAAAATGTTATAAAAAGGACAATATTTTGACTTATCTTTTGAAAGAAATCTAAGTTAGTTTTAAGGATTAGGAAAATCATGATTAGGATTTCTAAAAACTTTGTCAAAATAAATAAATTGTTTAAATTTTAGGTATAGGAGGAGAAATTGAATAATTAATTAGTCTTGATTTTTACCTTAATGAAATTTGCATACCTAATGCATATCTAGGATTCTAAGACGAAGACCCTTGTGCCTCATATATAAAAAAAAAAAAGAAAAAAAAGAAAAAGAAAATCACTAATTAAGCTGGATACATGTGCCTCAAGAAGCATAAGTATTCATGCCTAAAGGTGAGTAAATAAAATAAAGTCCTTAGTTTTGGGGCCTAGTTCACTCGAATTTGAGTCCGCGGGGTGTTTTCTCACCTGGTGCCCTAAAGCCAATCGGTTTGGGAGTCATCGGCTTTAAGTTCGCTACATGGGTGGATTAGAAAGCCTAAGAAGACTAAGAAATATAATATATGTAGTAACACATCTAATAGTCAATTAGTTAGGTATGAGGGCCTCAAGAAGCCTTGATACTTATACGAAAGAAAATTAGATGAGTTATACATGCCAAAAAAAATTATATTAACACATCTATTAGTCAATTAGTTAGGTATGAGGGCCTCAAGAAGCCTTGATACTTACACGAAAGAAAATTAGATGATGTTATAAAATAATAAAGAGGCATGAGAGTCCAAGTTAAGGAATTCCTAGTAAAAATTCATAAGGATGCATATGATTTTTGGTAACGAAAAAGACTACACAAAATTCAATTTTGATCCTTACTTAAAAATGAAAACATTTACTTTATAAAGACTAAGTCTAAGAATGAATAAAAATGAGGATCCTAAAAAAACCTATAGATTACTTAGTCTTTTCAAAGTATTTCAAATATTTTCCCTTTTATGGATTTTGTGGGTGTAATCCGCTGAAAACCCTCACGAGACAACACTCGTCCTCTAGGGTAACCAAGAGGTTTAACGGCTTGTTGCACATGCTAAGTGCAACCGTGATTCCTACGAAAATGAGTTAGGTTAGATTAATTTTTCTTTGATTTTCACTCGAGGACGAGCAAAAAGATAAGTGTGGGGGTGTGATTGGTAGTAAAAAGTGCATATTTATCAATACATTTACTATCACATTTTCATATTTATTCATATAATTCTGTACATTTACTAATATTTTGTGATTTATTGTGTGCAGGCCTTGAGTTCTTATTTTAATAATAAATAAAGCCTAAAAGAAGCCCAAAAGCCCATATTCAAGCCCAAGTGCAAAAGTGCAAATATTAATTGTCAAAATTGCAAATACACAAGGGCAAAAGTTGCAAATACCAAAGAAGAGGGAAGGATAGATTTCTATTCAACCTAAACACTTGTAGGATGAGGATAAAAGCCAAAGAAGGATAGCAAATTTCGTTTAAAAGATATGGGAAGATTTGAGATCTAGGGTAACTTGCTTCCCAAGTTATCCCGAAATCTCAAGATGAAAAGTCAGGATACAATTTCCAGAAGGATAAATCCAGATGGACGGACTAGAGGATGCCACGCGAGAAAGCGCGTGGCATTTGGCTACAAAAGTGCCGCGTTTCCGCGGCAAATTTCCCGTTTCCGCGGCAATCCTGAGGCGGTTGGCGATGCGTTTTCGTTGAGGAGTTGTACTGGGACTCTACTTCCTATATCTCCTATAATACCCCTGCAGAGTAACAGAGAAGGAGCGTCCAGAGGCAGAGCCAGAGGCCAAATCTATGGTTTTTAGGTTTTTTCTAGTTTGTAGTTAGGTTTTTCTTTTGTAATTTTTATTTCTTTTAAGTGAGGGAGATAGCTATGTTGAGAGTGACACCGATGTATGCTTCACTTCTCTTCGTTTGTTTCAAGTAATAAAGGTAATATTTTTCTTTTGTTAATTGCTTTTACTTTTCTTTTTGTTTTCTCTCTTTCTATTTTTACCTCTGTTGGTTTGTGATGAGTATGCAAGTGATTTCTGAAGCACAAGTATAACAAGTCTTAGTGAGTGCCAACGATACTTCATGGAGATGTTCTTCTCCTCAAGATACGTATCAATTCATACTTGCCAAGGCTTGATGATATAATGCGAACAGGGGACTGAGATTGATCCTATGGTTTATGCGTTCATGCCTCCAAAGCAAGGTAGAAAGTGTTAAGATTTCATATTTTTCTTGAACCAAACTGAGGTTAGTGTTTCTTCCTTTTCTTTTCTTTTCTTTTATTCTTGTAAGATTAAATCACAACACTTCTCCCAATTCTTTCTTTTCTGACTCATTGTAAAATACTGCTTTCTTTCTAAACTAACTTTAATTAATTTTCTTATTTTCCTTTTAATTAACTAAAAAAAGGAGAATTTTTTAGAGATACTTACAAACGCTTCCATCGTTAGTCCCTCCCAGAGGATCACGACCCGCATAGCCACTGCTACCGCGGATTAGAATTGAGAACCTTGCACAATTACTTCTAAATCTAACATCTTTATTTTTGTGTGCAGGTAAAATCTCGATCAAACAGCTATCAAAAAAATTACTGAAGACAAATCCTCAGACGCGAACCTCCCAGACGCGGAGATCGCGTTCCAGCCTCAGACGCGAACCTCGCGTCCTTTGTCAGACGCGGAGGTCGTCAGACGCAGACCTCGCATTCCAATGTCAGACGCGGAGGTCGCCAGACGCGGACCTCAGCCAATTCCGTGTTTCAACTCAAACGCAAATCTGAGCAGCCCCGCGTTCCAACACAGACGCGAGCCTGTGAGCTCCGCGTCTCAACATCAGAGTGAGATCCGCGTCTAGCACGAGACCCGCATTTTTTGCTATAACTGAGCCACAAACTTGGTCAGTTACACCCCATTTTCTCTCCACATAATGGGGAATAACTTCCCATTATGGAGAGATTTAAGAAGTTGGTTACACCCCTCCCATTATGGAGAGATTTAAGGGGTTGGTTACACCCCAATTCCTCTATAAATAGCTATGAATAGCTAGAGAAGAGAGAGGGGCCCGGGGGGTTTTTTTTTTTTTTTAAAAGGGCTGAGGAGGAGAGTCCCGATGGAGGAATGCAAGAAACCACGGGCAGAGGAGGAGAGCTACCTCAGCAGAGTTCGGCCTCGAAGCTCTTATAGCCTGAGAAGAATTCAACTCTTTTTGTTAACTTACTAAGTTCAAGTTCTTTAAATCTCTTTGAGATTCCATTACTGATAGGAGCTGTGCTACTACACAGTAGATCCAAAGAGAGGATCCACAAAGAAACTTGACGTTCGGCCGGTCAATGGAGAACAAGACTCACTCTCCACCGCCACATGAAGAACCCAGCTTTAACAAAGAAGAGAGTCAACCCTGAGATTCCCTCTCTTTTGTAATCGGATGGTATCCATTGTAATCTTCTATTCAATCAAAAGAATTTTGCAATTGTGATTTTTCCGACGCATACAATACACATTAGTTAAAAACCAAGGTGAGAACACTAAATATAATCCATATAAAACATGGGTGTCTAAATAACTAAACATGTATATTACTAATCTAATAAACATGGCATATGACATAATGATCATAGAACATCAAAATATGCTAAAAATGAATAATATGAAAGCATGTAAACATAATGGGAGTTAGAGATCGTTACCAAAACTATGAAGGTAAATCTTCAAGTCTCCAAAACAAGGTGGTCCTCCCACCAAACTCCTCTTGAAAGTGATGCATCCAAAATGTCCTCATAAAGCTCGGAACGAATCCACTTCAAGGTACCATCACTCTCACGTCATGCGAGAGCCCACACCTACATCAATACAATAGGGGTGGTCTTTGGTACCCACACTCTTTTGGGTCCATGGGGGTTAGCACCTTTCCTAACCCAAACAAATTTAGTTGCTAAATTTACATCATGAACTCTATCAAAGCAAAATTTAGCATGGTGGCCCTTACATCCACAATGTGTACAAGTGTACACATGAGCATACAATGTGTGATGTGCATAAGCGTGCGAAGCATGTGTATGCCGTGTATGGTGTGCATGCATAGAAGGAACTTGTTTCTTTCGAAACAAAGATTCCAAACGTGTATGGTTCAAAGCACATTGGCTCATAGTGGAGCCCAAACAATCCACACTCTTCTTAAGCATACAAATATCATTTTCAATTATGGAAGAAGAGCTGCATGCAATAGGTGAGTTAGATGGTAAAGCTACACTAGCATGGCAAACATGTGAATCTATATCAATTTTCAAAGATTCATTTTTCTTTAAACAAACTTCTAAATCCTTTGAAATTGAAGCAATTTTTATTTTCAAAGAATCATTCTCTTTTACAACAAAATCAAGTTTTGAAGATATAACTTTATTTTTCTTCAAAACATCATGGCAATCATTTCTATTTTTCAAAATCTCATTTTCCTTTAGGGTAAGGTCTAGTTGAGATTTAAGTGAGTCACGTTCACTAGACATCTCTTCCTTCTCTTACAAAACCAAATCAAGTCTAGAAGACAAATTTTTATTTTCTTCTTTTAAACCAAGACTTTCCTTTTTCAAAAGTTTGTATTTTGAAATCAAATTTTCACAATTTTAGCAAGTTCATCATTCATGGCTTGTACCTCTAAACACTCATTGCAATATGAACTAGAGCTAGCATCTAGTTGAGTTTCCAATTGTACCTCAAGGGAGTCATTCCCTTGACCATGAAGCAACATTCATCGGACTCGTCTCTTCTAAATCTCCTCATCCTATCGATAATCTTTGGTAGCTCGGGAAAAGTCAAATGCTCCATACTGCAAAAGCCGAATCATAGTGAGAAAACACATGTAAATAATCTTTATGAAGAGATGCTCTTAGTGCCTTTAGGGCTATTGCATTGACCTCTATATGCTTGCTATCTTTAGGGTAGGATTCCTTAGTGATGGCAAGATAAACATGCAAACCTAAGGCTTTTAAATGACAACTCATAAGAACCTTCCATATGTCTAGTCTAGAGAAATCAAACATGGGAGGGCTATCCATGAGTGCAAACTATATGTGTGTAAAAGCAAATGCAAATGAAAGATTAGCTAACCAAGATCGCATTCTTAGGTGCTAAACCAAATATCAGAAGCGTAGGCTCTGATACCAATTGAAGGTACACCTAGAGGGTGTGAATAGGTGTACGTCTAATCTAATAAACTAAATGCGGAAATGAAAACTAAATTGCAACAACACTTAATGCAACTAACGAGTGTAGCCGAATTCCCGTGAAGGGCTCTGGACTAACTCCTCTTGATCCTCTGAATAAGAGTTGAGGCGCTATATGAAGCTCTCGTGGTTAAGCACAAGTGAGGCACACACAGACAAGCCAAGCATATAATGTGAATGAGCAATAAAATGATGCAATGGCACAATATAAAGAGAGAGTTAGAGTCAATGGATCAAACGCAACAACGAGATTTGTTTCGAGGTTTGAGCACCCAGCTCTACGTTCCCGCCTTCACCCAGAAGGATTTTCAATCCACTAACTTGTCCACACAGGACTCCCATGCCGGGAACCTCCAATGAGGATTTAGGGCAACTACAACCGGAGTACACAACTCCTCTCTTTACAAACACAACCTCTACACTTAGAGGTTAGGCACAAAACCACCACAATATCCATCTCACAAATGAGGGATAAGCACAAAGCCAAATAAGGATCACCTCACACTTGAGGGAACAACCCAATTGCACAACCTCCTCTACACTAAGAGGGAAAGGCACAAAGTCAAGCAATGATAAGGGTTTACAACTTGGTGGTATATCTCAACCACAAACCAATTTTCTCACAAATAAAAGATCCTATAGATAGGATAGAATGATATAGCTCAAGTGTGGAAAACAAGAGTTTGGAAATCAAAAACTCAAAGAAAAACTCTAGGAAAAACTTTAGATAGAATTGAAAGTGAAGATCAAAGCAATTCCCAAAGAATTTTCTTTTCAAATAATTTTCCAACCCTTTTAAAAACAAGATGAAGATCAAATCTTTAAGTACTAAAAACTCTTTAAAAACTTGCTGGAAGATGTAAATTTTTGCTCTGAAAATTCTTGGAGAAAACCTCTCTCAAATGGGGTTTTAATAGCCTCTTTAAAAAACTAGCCGTTGGCTGCAAATATGGTCAGATTTGACCATCCGGTCGACCGGCCGGTCAACCGGCCAACGGTCGAATTTTGACCGTTGCCAACCACCGGTCGACCACCCTTACCTGAGAATAAGGGGACTTCAGTCGGTCGACCCGCCCGGTCGACCGGCAAAAACCTATGGCCTTTGTGCACGTCTCGTGCATGTCTGGTCGACCATTCCGGTCGACCGGCTCCTGGTCCGTCGACCGGCACGGTCGACCGCCAGGGCCTGGCAGAAACAGTTTATAGGACAGAAAAACTTTGTTTAATTCTCAATTAAATCCCATAAAATCTTCTAAAAATTCACAAAAAATAAGTTCAGTATAATACTTTGATATACAAACATGTGTGAAAAATTTCAACACATATTT